>OU611752.1:4674795-4864795 GCA_914767535.2 Dunaliella primolecta
TTAAGTCGTGGATCGGCAGCAGCTGGATCAGCCGGTGCTATGGGCGCGGGCAGCACAGCAGGCTTTTTCGTCCCTGAGGGCCTGGTGCTCAGCGTACCGCAGTACCTGCAGCAGCTGTGGGTGGCCTGCCAGGCTGCTGCTGCTGCCAGGGACGACGGCAGCTCCGCTGTCCTGCACAAGCAGCAGGTGCTTGCGTGTTCGCACGGCACTTCCATTTTTGGGGGGTATAGCTTGTTTGGTGGTCTGTATGTCACAGTATCTACAGTAGCTGTAAGTGGTTTGCCAGGCTGCTGCTGCTGCTGCTGCTGCTGCTGCTGCCAGGGGCGACGGCAGCTCCGCTGCCCTGCACAAGCAGCAGGTGTATGTGCACTTGCATTCAGATGGAGCTCTGTGCAGGTCTTCACAGCATATGGATGCTGGCACAGATCATATAGATCGATGGTCTTCCCAAGCCATTGGAACTCCTTGCCAATGCGTTCAGTTGAATGCCTCTCATTGAACTGCAGAGCCCTTGTTTCCTTTGATTAGTTTGCAAATAAAACAATGCCTCTGGTCTAATGAGGATGGTCAGCTCAAAGCATGCACAGCCACAAACTGAGCTTGTGCGCAGGCTCCATACAGAAAGTAGTGCAGCTACAGTAGCGCTTCTCCTAGCGGCTTGCCTGTACGCCTGCAAACAGGTTCCGCATTGGATAGCTACATGAGAAGTTTCCTGGCTCCAGGAGCGCTGGAAACCTTCAGATCGAAGCACCTGCAGTCAGTTCATACTGCTTTTAAGCAATTTTAATCAAGAACAGGACCCGTGCTTAGGAACCAAGGGGTACCTCCACAAGAATTGCCCATATCTTGTATTCTTGAAGGTAAAGGGTGTTACCTGTTGCCTTGTTTGCATTTCATGGCGCTTGCTGTAACCCCATCACACACACAGAGCTAGCTCACTGAGGCTCCCATCACTGCTTGTCACAGATCTCCTCAATTGCTGAGCTGCAACATGCTTATGGCCCCTTCCATGTAGTCGTCGTGGCAGCTGGTGCAGCTGTGGGGGCGCTTGCTGATGCACAACTGCAAAGTCTTCCTCTGCGTTTGAGTCAGGTATGTGTGCGGTCCTGTGATATGATTTACACAAAAAGTCCCTCTTCTCCCAGGAAAGGCGGCTAAGCCCCTAATTTTTCCATTTTTGGCGGGCTGCCTGCAGGGCAATGCAAGTGGTTGGAATGTGATTTGCGTTTGGGTGTGTTATTGCCTAGGATGTGAGCATATAGAACTCCCTGGCATCTGTTTTTGGTGTCTTTGTATCAGGAGACCGTCATGATCAAGGTTGGACTGACCGTGGTGAGCCACAAATCTCAAGGTACCCTCTTCTTGTCTTTGCTCTGGAACTCTTTTTGAGTTTCAGTGAGTTGAGGCGGCCGCAGAGTGCTAGAGTGCTTAGTTGTGATGAACTGAGATTATGCTGTGGTGGCCAAGGGCGCAACCAAATATCATCACAAAGTACCTTTAAGCTGCCTAAACTTTGATTGTTGTGTCAGCCTCCTCAGCATGATCTTTAATGTGAGCAGCTCAGGGAAGCAAGGAGTCTCAAGCTGAACACCTGCGCCCCTGCCCACCTGCTGCACAATGCAGCAGGGAGACTCAGGGAGGGTGCTTGGTTGCCTAGTCCGCCTTGTGAGACCTCACTGATATTTTGATGCCTATTTGTTTTTGACCCCCCTGTACCGCACTTGCAGGGCTACACGCTGGTGATGGAGCCGCGCGACGAGGAATCGTCGTACCCGCCTGCAGCCCCCAGTATGCTAGGGCAGCCGTACATGGCTGCACAGGGTCAGCGGCTGCTCGTCATAGGAGCCACGCAGCAGTATGGCTTCACGCCTGAGGCTTCATTGGCCATGTGCAAACCAGAGCAGCGCATAGCCTACCGCACCCCAGCAGATGCTGCTGCAGGAGCCCCTGGTCCTTACTCTGGACAAGAAGCGCACTCAGCTGCGTTGGCAGGCACGGAGCAAGTCCCTGCCAGCAAGGGTGCAAGCGTGGCTGCCCAGCAGTGCGCCACGTCATTTCAGTGTCGTTGGCTGCCTGGGCTTGAAGGGGAAAGCGACAAGGGCAAGGTGGAGGCGGTGGTGGCGGCGGCTGCAGAGCTGCTCTATGGAGCTATGCGCGTGTGGCCACTGCTTAGCCGGTGGAGGATCAGGGAGGTCAGGTGGGTGCTGCTTTTGTGGCTGGGACGCCTAAGGACCCGAGGTGTTTGATTACCGCTGCAGGGAGACAATGTGCGTGTTGGTGTTTGTTTGGGCATCCGCGTGTGCCTCTTTCAAGACCTGTGTTGCCTGTGCCACCTGCCCTGCCATGCTGCCTATGCTTACTGGCTGTGCTACCAGTTTCTGCATTCCTTGCAGTGCCTTTTGTGCTGCCTGTGCTACTGTGCTGCCAGTGCCTGCTTCTTTGAGGGGTAGCCATGGGTGTCTTTTGTGCTGCCTGGGCCTGCTTTCTTGGGGTTTGCCATGAGTGCCTTTCTTGCCGCCTGTGCCGCCAGTCACTGAGTGTCTGCATTTCTTGTAGCGCCATGCGTGCTTCTTGTGCCACCTGTGTGACTTGTGCTGTCTAAGTCATTTGTGCTGCCCATGCAACTCTGATTCTCTGGAATGCTTCTTGTTTCTAGTTTCTTGTTTCTGTTAGAGGTGCAAGCTGCATTTTTTTACCTGTATGGTGTGCAGTTTGCATTGCGTTGCATTGTAATGCAAAAATGTTGCATGTTTCATGAACATGCTAAATAGTGTTGATGCTGCTATGTGTATTCTTCTTGTTGTCATTGCTATTTTGGAGTTGTGCTATCAAATGGCCAATGTGTGCATACAGTATGGGTCCTTCTCTCAGGCCGCCAGTAAAAGCCATTTCCAACAGCATTTGCCATAGCCTTTGCTGTAGTTGTAGTTCTAGCCGTAGTCATAGCTGTTGCCAGAGCAATGTAAAAATTTTGACTTAATTTAAGATGTTCCAAGGTTAAAGCCCTCCAAAGCACATGGCTGCATGTGTGGCTAAGGGCTGTGTGTGCTTTGAATTAAGCAATTCGAAGCCCAAACCCTAGAGTTATGCAAATGCACAGCATGTCTATTGCAGTGCATATTTGCCTGTATCCTAATAAGGCGCCAGCACGAAAAGCCGCCTGCATTCCCCACCCCTACACACACATACACACATACACACACATACACACTCACACACATACTCACACACACACACACACACACACACACACACACACACACACACACACACAAGCACACTCACACACACAAGCGCGCGCGCACACACACACACATACACACACACACACACACACAGCAATCTTTGCAAAATTTAGAAGCACAAGGGCGGGCTTGCAGACTAGACTTAATCCAACATTTGCAGCTTATAGCACTATTCATAGCTTTGCGTCGCTTCTGTTTACCTCCTACCGACGCTTAAATGCACCTGGGCCTGCATGAAATTGAATTATTCCAGCGCTGCTTTGCATTATTTTTGCTATCATTGAGTGTGTTATTCATTTATTTAGTTAATGTTGTGGAAAATGTCATCATGCACATGTGGATCAGCGCCTCAGCGTTTCATGTCATGGAATCATGTATTCAAAAAATCAGCTAGCTTAAAGATGATTAACAATGTATATTTCTTTACCCAACCTTCTTGTAAAATTCAGCTCGTGTGTTTGTAAAAGTATGATGAAATGACGCTGATATTCCACTGCCATCATTTGGAAACATCTTTAAAGGTGATATACCCCTTAGCTTGTCTGACTTCATTTCCAAAAATCTTTTTGACATTGCGTCCTTGAAGATGAATTACACCAATCTGCTGCATGTATGCATGCATGTCTGCAGGCCACGAGCCAGATAATTGTCATCATTTTCCTGCACTAAAGTCTTAGGCTTTGCGCCCCTACATCAACATCACCAACCTACTGTATGCTTGCAGGTCAGGGGTCAGAGCCATGCCGCCTCGTGCTGCATCCAGTAGCATGCCCCTACTCGGACGCCTTGAACCCACACTAGACCCGAAAGCACTTGGAATACAAAGTTACAACACAGGCTCAGGCTCACCACTCAAAAGCACAGGGAACTTAGGCTCCAGCATAACAAAAGACGGCAGAATCCCAGCAAAATCATGGCTATTTGTTGGCCTGGGGGCACGGGGTCTGTTGTACCATGCTCTGTTTGCGCGGCAACTTGCTGCTGCTATTCTTCTAGATGATGAGCAGCTGCTTGACCCGGAACTTCGAGCCTGGCGCTCGCCGCCTTCAAGAAAATGCTGAGCGCTTACCCAAGAGGGCACTGGAACTTTGATAGCAAGAAGTTGCAGGTGTTTTAGTTTATGTGCGTGTGGCTAGTTGAGAGTTAAGCCGCTTGGATCCAAAAAATTTGATTGCACTTATCTGCGATGCCCAACCATTTTCTTCTCCTTCTCTCCATGCTTGATGTGGGGCTGCTTTTGCTGCTCTCCCCATTTTATTAATGCTCTGTGCTCGCCCTATCTGATTATCGGCACAACTCATTCACGTCCAAGGTGCCCTGTGTGTGATGATCAGGTAAGATCAAATTACAAAGGGAGACCTTCTGCCAAAAATTTCAGCTGATTGGCCCATGACTGGTCCACACAAACTTACACAGCAGGTCCATAAGCTCAGATACATAATATAAAAGCTTGCTGTTATGTGGCAAGAGGAAATCAAATACAGCTTGGACGCTAACTTAGCGTTGAACTTGCTAGTGCAAGAATGGTTGTGCAAGAGTAAGTCACCAGAGAAGGTCCTGAGCAGCTCAGCGATGTTTTAACAAAGCACGCATCCCCTCATACCTGCGCGTCAAAAGGGCTTGAACCTCGTCTTGAATTTGTCTGCATGAGCACCTTGCCTGCAAAGGGAAAGACCCAACGCCAGGCTGCGATTTCCACATCCTGCATGACATGTCGAGTTATATCCAAAGGCGAGTGTGGTGATCTGTTCTGCTGTAAAGAAAAGAAAAAAGAAAAAACTATGTAGGCAGAGAGAACACTCCTTACATCAATTAAGGAAAAGGAGACACATTGGCACAAAGAGCCGTGAGTCTCCCTCACCGGAGGGTAAGAGGGAAGCTAGTGAGGGTCTGGTGGGTTTCTGGAAGCAAGCAGTCCCAGTGCGCTGGAGTTATGATGAGTATTTTTGATTTCAATGGCACGTCTGGTAGAGGTAAGCTTTTGCGCGTATTGTACAGAGTGGGCATGGAGCTTTCACGCGAGATTGGTACACCTTTGCAGGTCAATCCCTAGTTTTTTTAATTGTCTAAGGGAAGGGAAGGGAAGGGTTACATAGCTGTACCTGCCTGCAGAGGCAGCTTAGCTGAAGCAAAACGTGCCTGCAACCAAACCAGTCCAAACTAAAAAATTGATCCAAGGTATGGGCAGTATAGATAGTTCCACCCACACATAGAAGGATTGTGTGGAGAGTGATCTCAGCGCTTTGAAATTGTTTGCACAGTTCACTGTGTTGTTGCTGTGAGGCTCCTAGCTGGGCACCAGGCCTCGTATCTTCGCAGTATTTAATTTCTATTAAGTGGATATGGCGGTTTTGGACGTTCAGTTCATGAAGTTGCCTGGCTGGAGTTGTGCTGCTCCTTGCCTATCCGTTACCTCTCACATTGCGGAGTACCCGATGTGAGGGGCAAGTACTTGGTTTATTTAGGTTAGGAGGGTAAGGGGTGACCAAGACAGTGTCTGCCACACAGTGGGCGGCTGGAGTTGCATCTAGCTAGCTATAGCTCAATCAGGAAATCTGAGACCAAAGAGGTAGGGAGGTATAACACAATTAGAGGCTTGCTCAGTGATGTGCAGGTCATGCTGAGCCAAACGGTCTGTGCTGCCTACATCCATTTGCACAAGGTTTGAACCATAAGAGCCTTTGCTAACGACTTTTAAAATCATTCTGCCGGCAATGTTGTGACGCTCAGTTGACAAAAAGAAAAGCAAAAAGTACGTAGGCAGAGGAAACTCTCCCTACATCAATTAAGGGAAAAGAGACACATTGGTTCAGAAGAGCCGTGAGCTCAGTTACCATGTTACGGATGGCGGGGCATTGACAACTTGTCAGGTTGAACCTGAGAGAGTGTGGAGGACGCTATCCATATGATGACATCTTGGGATCATCCATCATGCTGGGGCATATGAGGCTAGTGGATCTTTTGAAGCGTACCGCATGTTTTTGGTTGTAGAGGGTGCCTGTGAGGTATTGGAAGATTGTGCATTTCATTTGGGTTCAGAAACAGGGTTTGTTCCAGAAGGCATTGCTCATGCCCTTATTTGCATGAGGTTGCAAACTTAAGTAATGAGTGTAATAGCCTCTTTTACGGTCTGCGAACACAAGCCTAAATTTAGCGTGCATACGGGACTTCAAAGAGTCCTCAAGGCACAAGATGGCATGCATTACTCTTTTCTTCAGTCTTTCTTTCTAGAAAGACAGATCTGTCTTTCTACGCTCATCTTGCTCAGAAACCTTTATCATCCATCATGGCATGGCACCATGTAATATCAATGGAATGCACGTGCGTGTGCACACAAACAGCCGCACAATATGTGTACACGCAGGCCTGCGGCTGTTTGCGCCCCTGAGTGGATGAGCCCTGGAAATTCTAATGAGCCGCAGTTTGAATAATCTAAGATCCTTTTTCTCCACGGGTCAATTACTGTCGCTACACATTAAATTTGAACTGTGGCATGAAACTGTAGCAGAAACTGTAGCATATTTGTTTGGCTTTAGGGTAAGGGTTAGATTTAGGTTTTTAGAATTTGGTTAGGGTTAGGTTAGGGTTCAACCCCTAAGTTAGGGGATTAGGGGCCGAAACTGTGAGAACTGTAGTGAAACTGTGGCTGCTACAGTTCAAATCTGGTTATAGCGACAACCCTTCCCACATGTGCCTGCTTGAAATAAACCTGTAGATCTTTGGCAACCAGTCCAGTTGTCTTTGGGCATTTTTAGAGGTTAGGTCTGTCAGAGCTTGCACGGAGGAAAGACGGTTTTCTAATTTAAACCAAGATTTTGAAAATGCTATGAAATCTCCCGGCGTAATAACGAGTTGCACAGCGTTAGAAACGCGCCTGCGGTTGTAAACTCTCTCTGGAAAGTAGGGGACTGATGTTGAGTTCCTTTATCCAACAAAAACAAATCATTACAGGAAACAAGACAAGATCCTGATCTTGAACAGTTGCGTAGCCTGCTCAGATGCTCTCCGCATCCGAGTATTCGTGGCGTGAAGGATTGAATGGATGGATGAGCAAGGAGATTTAGCGTTATCAATGGTGTCAGTGTTGTAGCTCGGGGGAAGCTCAGATAAACCCTTTTCTAGCAGTGCCACCAGTGCGCCCCCTGTCCTTCCCTGTGAGGGCTCTGTGTGTAGCAAAAGTGACTTAGCATTGCACAAGCTGCAGGGGGGAGGGCATGGGGGGGGCTTGCAAGTGCAAGCAGCTTGCACTCTATTTAGGATGGTTGGTTGCTTTCCTCCTTGCGTATGTCAGCCAGGCAGATGAGCCAACGCTGGTGTTCAATTTGGGGACAGTGCTGCAAATGGACTCCTCACTTGCTGTGGGTGAACAAGCGGCACGCTGTGTAGGTACGTGTGGGCCACATGCCTGCAAGTCACATGCCTGCAGGTCACCTACATCAGAAGCATGTTCCCATGGGAACATGGAGCTGACAGTTGAATGTGAGGCAGGGCATCCACTTACTTGTAAACATGCTGTCTACTTTTCACGCCACTCCAGCAACTTATTTTTGCGCGGGACAGGGACTGAAATGATGGCGAGAGGTCACAGGCTGACGGTGGACAGGCTGAATGAGGGCAATAGACATGGGCAGGGTGGCCATGTTACCAGACTGTACATACAGAGTGCCCAGGGCAAACAGCACAGGATTCTGTTCAACTATACCCGCTACCAAGCCCCTTGTGACGAAGGTGCGACAGAGGCAAAGCATCTCCTGACCCTAAACTGATCTCTCATTGTTTCATGCTGGAGACCATATTTAATTTCTACTGCCAGTGCGCCTCATGAGCATGCCATCCTAGTTCCAGCTCCGGTCACTGCTCGCACACAGAAGTCACCGCTCCACCATCCATTCTGACTGCATGAGGGAGAGTAAGCAATAACAGCTGTTTTCTGGCTTCCACACTTCACACATTAACCTTCAATTGTTCAATGATTCCGCTGTCCTTTTAAAAGTGGACTTCTCCACTTCTCTTGCAACCTTTGGTGGTATTGTTTGCAGGAGAGCACAATGCTCACGTGGAGCAAGCAATTACAGAGGGTGCACACTTCCTGCTTGGAAACACGCACTTTGCATTCTCCGAAGCCGCTATCGCAAACAAGGCCCAAAGACTGGTCTATCACTGCTGCTCGGACACAGATGAGCTTTTTGATTTGGTGAGTGATAGCACGTGGAGGCTATGGCAGTGGTGTGCAGGTGTTCTCAACAATGTTTACTCACACCTGACGCCCTGACTTGTTGTTTACCTGCAAATGGGCGATCCCTGCAGGACTACAAATATGTGTATGGGATGACAGGGTCTGTACAAAAAGATACCCGTCAAGCGTTGACATCCATGGCCCTGGAAGGATCCATCAGCAAGCTTTTTGTGTATTACACAGGTGCGATTGCCTCCCTGCTCTTGAGCTCAGCAACTCTGCTCCAAGCATTCCTGACTTAAAAAAGAAGCACTGGTAGATAGGCCTACAGACCCATATGCCAGGACATGTTGTAGCATCTGGAGCACTACAGTGGTGACTGGCAGTCAATACACGCTTGATCTCAATCAGTCTCTCGTTCCTACTCCGCTCTCCCACACAGAGGATTTCCGCTACGCAACTGTGGCTTGCATGGCGGCAATTGAGCACGCCACCACGTTTTTGAGCCAACTCAATGCTGATTTCAAGCTTGTATCGGTTTTGAAGTATTCCTTCCAAAACGTCTCCTCAGTAGCAAACTTTTATGACAGTGTTCTGGCAGAGGAGGTGGTCCGCTCGGGGGCTGATGCTGTGGTGGGATGTGATTCAAAGGTAAAGGCAAAGGTGGTAGAAGACGGATTTCTGATCTTTAAGTAATCTGGCTCCTGCTGCCAAGGCAGCTGTTAGCTATAAACTTTGAGGGTCCACATGTGCAGGAGGCATTCGCTGGCCATAGGAAACCCTCAATCAGCTCGCAAGTTCTATCCCCTGCTGAATGCAGGATGCAGGAATACAGACAGCCAAAGCTTTTGGGCGGAGAGCATTGTATCTCAAGTCGACCTTCATAACTTGGGCGCCACTTTATCCCGACTTTGTGGAAGCTGTGGGACCGTATGCGGAGCACACCTTGACTGCAACTCACTGGCACCCATCGGCACGAGGGCTGGCTGACCCATTTTTTGGCACGCCCATGGAGTATGCAGCTGTGTATCAAAAAGCACATGGCTCTCCACCAGATGTCCTTAACGCACTTGCCTCAGTGACTGTGTTGAGCCTTGCTTGGGCCATCCAGTCTGCTTTTGAGCAGTGCACCTTTGTCAAGCCCTCAATGGACGCAGCCAGCTTGCTTTTTGATTCAGACGCCATTAAATGCGTGGATTCTCTAGGGGTACCCTTTCCTAACAACCCTAACGGCTACGCCTTGGTGCTGAAGAGCCTCGCTGGCCAGGCAAAGACTACGTTTTTTGGTGGCATAGAGTTCAATCGCTTTCGCCGCAACATAGCAGCTCAGCCACTCACCCTCCAGGTATATGGCAATTAGGTTTGAGATTTCCATATTTTCCAAGCTCTATGCATGCAATATAAAGTTTAATGCTGTTGGGTTGCTCTGCACGCTAAAACACCCAGTTATTTTCCGCCCAAAGCCTCAAACTTTTTATGCGCGTGCAAACTTTCCTCTTGCAGGTGCAGTCGGGCGTCAACCAAGTGAGTGCGAGCCCATGCTCCTCCCCTCCTAGCAGAACCAGAGTGTCCGCTGATGATCAAATGACCCTAAGCAGAGTGCCGCAGGGACAACGATTGCTGAATATCAGTTCACTGCACGTGGTTCTGGAGAAGCTGAGGATTGAAGCAGTCAGATGATTGTCCAGAGTCCTGTGTTCCCTTGATCACGAAATGAGACAGCAGACAGACTGTGCCTCTACCTGCTCCCCCCCCCTTTTTTGTTCAAGCATATCTTTTCAGCACTCTGAACATGAGCAATACTGCTCCGATCCTCACCACCCCCACCACGCTTTTCCACGGCAGGTGGTCTTGCCCCTGGAGCAGGCCAGCAAAAAGCTGATCATGCCTGTGCCCAGGCCGGTTCCGCCTGAGAAGACGGACCGCATTGGAGTGTTGGAGAAGGACAACTTTATTGCTGTTGTGGTCGTGGTGGTGATGTCTGCGCTGCTGCTTTTGGCAGCAGTGCTGCTGTTCGGCATGTTCCGTCGGATGCGGCGGCAGCATGCAAACAGGGTCAAGTCTTTGCTCGTCATCCCACCAGAGCATCTCCAGATAATCAATCTACCAGTGGTACGTGGGCTTGGTGGCAGCGGTTGCTCATGGCATTCTTCCAAATTTACTTACTCTAATTGAACCTGGCCGGCAAGAGCCTCGGCTCTGACAGGTGCATGCACCTGGTGCAATTAAAGTAGCAGTTCCTTGCATGCCTGTATCATGAGCGCAAGCACTGCCTGTTGCTCGGCTAGACGTCGCCACAGCATGCAGGTATTAACAAAAGAAGTTTCCCTGATGCACGTGCAAACAGTTTCGTTTCAGTTTTGATGCTGCCCTGTGTGCTTGCTCGTTTGATCAAGTGCAACACACCAAGATGTACTTGTTTGCATTGCTTATTGTGCTTGCACTTTTTTTGGAGCATGCAAATGCCTTGGCACACACGTTCTTGTTTTTGTGTGTGCAATCTTATTGCCCCTTCAGCGTCTTTTGGATGGGAGCTGGGAAAGCGGCAAAGCCATACTTCGGAACTCCCTCGTGGCGCTGGAGCCGCTTTCTGAAGTCATGCTAGCTGGCACGTCAGGCGACAGGTTGTTCATAACAACTAATAATAACAACTTGTTATAGGATGGGCCTCTTGGACTTGTACAGCACCAGGAATATCCCGTTTGTTCGTCCCAAAAGAGCTCTACCACTGTGCATGCCTGTGCTTGACTTTGCATAGCTGCTGGTGCCCTTCTTTACAGTAAATGTCTTCACGCCTACGCACACAGGCCTCATGTTAGTGAGCATACCCTTTGCATGCGCACCATGACCTCGTTTTCTCATCAGTGCTCAACCCTCACCTGCCCTGCAGCTTCAATCTGAGTAAGGCGAGAAAAATCCCTGAAAATGCCTTATCATCATTTGATGGTGGTACGCCAAGTGGACATGGGCCCATCTCCAGGCCAGAGGTGCGCTGTCGTTCACCTGCTGCATCACTGTGAAGCACCACACCTTGAAATTTGCCTGAACTTGGCCTGCAAATTACACCTTCTGTCAAATAGCAGGGCTCCACAGTTGTTCTTGCACCCTATATATCAGGCTGTGCATATGTGTGTCTCAAACCCTAGTGCCTAATGCTCGAGCCCTTGAGCCGCTGGTTGGTTGCCCAAACCAGGCACATGCATAGCTGTGTCCATCCATTGTTTATTAAAAAAAAACCTCTCAAGCAGCACTCCTTGCAACTCTTGTAGGCTTCGTCCTTGGACTGGAAGAATTGTGAACCAATTGTTGACATTGATATGGAGACTGTTAATGGCCAGGTAAGCAGCAGTGACGGGGCGTAAGGGTGGGGGTGAGAGTGCTGGGCCGGGGGTCTTGCCCAACCAGCAGAAAAACAGGTATGCCGTGGTACATGCCGCTGCCTTGTAGCATGCATTGTAGAGAATGTCTGGCTTTTGTTCATCACTTGATGTGTGTCAACCCCATTGGTCTCCTTGTTGCAGTGCCTTGTTGACTTGTACGTTACATGCTGGTTGTGCTTCGATATACAGGATCTGAATCACCTCAAGCGAACATGTTCTGGAGATCTTGGGACAGCGCCAAACCTCCTCAACATGCGCCCTAGCATGCAAGGGAGTGATGTTGCATCGGTTGGCAATGATGGCAGTCAGCACAATCGGTTTCCACAGCCGCCAAGCAGGTTCTGGAAAAAGCAGAACCAGCAGAGCTTTCATGGCGGTGCTTTGAGCTGCAGCCAGGCAAGTGTGACGTAGTATTTGCATCTGAACGGTGCAATATATTCAACCATTCGAAGTTTCTACTTCCATTGAAGCATCTGCCATGCACAAGGTTGGATTTCAGGGGCGAATAGAAGTTCCTGTGCAAACCCCAGGGGGAGCTCAAATGAAATGGAAGTAAGAATTGCATGCAGATGTGATTTGTGTCGGTATCAGTATCCCCCATGTTCTTGAAAAATCTGCATTCCAGAATGTGCCTGCCTTCAACTTGCTTGCTATGATGATACAGGAAGGGAGATAATTGTTGTTATGGCTCAGTAAGCTACCAACCTTTGCTTTCTTCCTTACTACTCAATGAGGGGAGGTCTGGGGGGCAGTCCTTCCTGATTCTTGCAAATACAAGGGGCTGGGATTTCAAAAGATTAAAAATAACAATCTGTTCTTAGCTGGTCTCAATGCAGCGCCAGGGCATGCTTGGATGGGCGCCAGAGGAAGCACTCGACAGCAGTAGCACCCTGTGTGTGCCCCCTGTCACTCTGCTTCCGTCATTACCACATTTTCCTCCATCCTATGTTTGTGACTGACATGATCCTTGCTTACAACTAGCTTGTCTGTATGGACATCCGCATTGAGATGCGCCACCTTTCCCCTCATGTGCTGCAGATTCTGGACCTGGTCTTACGCGCAAGGACCTTGCAGCACCCGAGCGTCGTTCCTGTGACTGGCATCGTATGGAGCCTGCCAGACTTGTTATCCGATGCACCAGTACTTGTGACAGAGTGTCAAGAGCTGGGCACGCTCGCCAGTGTGAGTGCCATAGGTGTTATCCACCTAGCGTTGTTCCAGTGACTGGCATTGTATGGAGCCTGCCAGACTTGTTGCCCAATGCACCAGTACTTGTGACAGAGTGTCAAGAGCTGGGCACGCTCGCCAGGGTGAGTGCCATAGGTGTTATCCTCCTAGCGTTGTTCCAGTGACTGGCATTGTATGGAGCCTGCCAGACTTGTTATCCGATGCACCAGTACTTGTGACAGAGTGTCAAGAGCTGGGCACGCTCGCCAGTGTGAGTGCCATAGGTGTTATCCTCCTAGCGTTGTTCCAGTGACTGGCATTGTATGGAGCCTGCCAGACTCGTTGCCCAATGCACCAGTACTTGTGACAGAGTGTCAAGAGCTGGGCACGCTCGCCAGTGTGAGTGCCATATCTTCCTAGTGTTTTCCAGTGACCAAGGCTGTATGGAGCCTGCCAGACTTGTTGCCCAATGCACCAGTACTTGTGACAGAGCATCAAGAGGTGGGCACGCTCGCCAGTGTGAGTGCCATAGGTGTTATCCTCCTAGCGTTGTTCCAGTGACTGGCATTGTATGGAACCTGCCAAACTTGTTGCCCAATGCACCGGTACTTGTGACAGAGCGTCAAGAGGTGGGCACGCTCGCCAGTGTGAGTGCCATATCTTCCTAGTATTTTCCAGTGACCAGGGCTGTATGGATCCTGCCAGACTTGTCGTCCATTGCACCAGCGCTTGTAACAGAGTGCCAGGAGCTAGGCAAACTACAAGTGGGAATGTCGCAAATGAATTCATTTGAGGTTTCCATTGAAGCACAGAGAATTCCGTGTGTGTGTGTGTGTGTGTGTGTGTGCAGGCTTGGCAGACCCTAGGTAAGTGATGAGAGTTGGGAATCACAGGAGGTCTGAGTGCGGCACCTGGTAGCTGGTCGTGCTTGTGCTGGCGTTGTTAACAATTGCATGCATATCGCAAATTTATCCTTGTAATTGAGTGTGCATGAGCACCGAGCAACCCATGCTACCTGTGCATCTGTGTGCGCTCTGTCAAAGGAACCTTCAATACAAATCCAGAGAGGGTTATATGCTGGAGGTGGTCCTTGCATTTCCCCCCCCTATTCAACCCTGCCAACCTGTTTTAGTTTATTAAACACCCAGTCCACCAAAACAGGACAGAAGTTGGATGATTCCAGACCATTTGTCTGGGCTCAGATTACTTACCAGCCCGCACTGCTCCACACTCCTCTTATCACGTTGGCATCCTGCATATTTAGAAATACGGCTGGAAGAGGTCAACTCTTGACCATTTTTGGCAACCCCTGTGCGCTCTTTCAAGGAAATGGCTTAAGCTGCATGTACCACCAATATTGGGTCTTTCTACACCATTTCTGTTGCAATGGTGTGCCTTTGAGACAAGGACTCCAGTTTGCAAAGTCCATCAATTTGTTGCAGTGCTTTATCTTAATTGGAGGTTTGGTGTTGGTGAAAAATAGGGTTTATGGCTATTGCCTATTTTTTTAATAGGCATGCTGCCTGTAACCGGCAAATTTCAAACTCTTGCAAAACAGGGTAAACTTAAATCTTGCCCATTATGGGCAACGTACGCATGGATCAACCAAAGAAATATATCTAGGGCCCAAGGCTCCTTTAACAATTGTTATTGAGCTCCACTTGTCTTCACAAAATACTCCCTGTGTGCTCTAGCCAGAGTTGTACCTAGACTGCTGCAACCACCCCCAGATAGCCACAAGCCGTCACTTTCCCAAACAGTGTGAAATTGACCTAACCTACTTATGGGACTGCAGGTGATGGACAATCAGACTATTGAGCTTGACTTCGTGAAGCAGCTGGACATCGCCAAAGACTTGGCGTCAGCACTGGCATATTTGCATGCTCAGGTGAAAGGGGTACATGATTCTTTCTTCATCTCAGGCGGGCGCATGCATGAGGATTGCACTTATGACGTTTTTTAATTCCCATAAAAGTTTTTAGGTCAGATATTCTGCTCAAAGGAACTCATCTGGGGAGCGGAAAATTGATCATTAGGTAGATGGCTGCTCTCACTTACTTGCATTTGAGGTTATCTTTTCCATGATGCAGAAGGGCAGCACCCTTTAGGATCCCATGAATCGATGCCAGGAAGGCCCCTTCATCTTTTTCTCTGCTCTCTCTCCCTGTAGGACAATCCACAGCTAGGCCCTGCCCTCCCTAACAAGCTGTGTGGGGTCTTGCTGAACAAGCACTGCAGGTATGAGGCTCCTGTGCAGATTTGCTGCCCATGGAAAACCTTGAAACCAGCTTACTGGTTACATATGCATGCATTGGTTGCCATCTTCCCAGCACATGATGGAGTTTAGGTTGAGCTGTACACATGAAGAACAAGGACTGCAGGTACGGGACTCCTGAGCAGCTTTGCTGCCCATTGAAAACCTTGGATTCAGCTTCTTGGTCACATATGCATGCATGGGCTGCCATCTTGCCTTGCATATGACGGGATGTTGGTTGGACTGCACACAATCTGGGCCACCTCCTGCATGCCCATGACTTGTTCCAGGACCTGAAATGTTGCAAAACCCCACTGCTGCAGGGCAAAGCTGCGCGTGCCTTTGACGGCATTGCAAGGCTCTCAGAACGTTATGAAGACCCACAAACAAGAATCTATGCTGCCTGGCATGATGAGGTAAGCTTTGTGTTGCAGGGTGCCAGTGCTGTTCCTGGAGCCACATCTCTGATTCCAACATTCCGACATTCCATCAATGATTTAAATCCTGCATTGCAATACAATGCGAGTGAAATCGGAATTCATCAGATTGTTTGATCGCACAAATGGTCTTAAGTCTTGTGGAGCAGGGTGGCCTGCAGGGTTGACCAGCAAGCCTCAAGTAAGCTTCTAGCTGACCTTTTAGCTTTCTCCATCTTTCCATTTCTCATCATTCCAACGTAACAGCACAAAATAAAGAGGTGGATACTCAGTGGGTCCATTTTGCCTTCAACCGGTCTACAAGTGACCTCCAAGTGAATTCCAACTGCTGAATTTTGTCATTCAAGGTGAAAAATTAGCAATCGACAATCTTGAAATGTGTCAATTTTAATTTTAATCAATTGTGATGTTCATCAATCTGGACATCCCTGCTCTGATTCAAATTCAACCCTTGTGTTGGACGCTGCCCATTATATTTTTGGATGCAGAAGACGCCTGCGTTTTTGGAAGGTGATATGTTGTCATTGAGTCATGACGTGGCCCATAGGCTAAATTGCCAGACCTCTGTGAATGCTTCACACTGGAATCTCGGATCCAAGCGTTGAGTACAACCTCGCCAGCAAGCTTGCCTGGGTCTGCAAAAAATATCCTATATAGCATGGAATCTCATCTTGAGCCTCCAACAAGGTTTGCCTGGGAAAGATGTGCCACCTCTGCTGTGGGAGCAGGTGCAAACCTGTGGAGGTCACCTGCAAAGGCACGCAAGCAAGGCAGTGTTGTTATTAGTGGCGACGCGTCGCTTTAGGTAGCACTTTTCATACTTAAAGGTGCTACCCAGCGATGCCTGAAGGGCGTCGCTGAACCCCCCTGTGTCGCTCGGAGCGACACAGGCTTTTAGGTTTTGAGCACCCTGTGTCGCTTAAAAATTACAAGTTGTTTTGGTTGTTATGTTGTTTGGCCGTGGCACAACCAAGCGCAAGCGCTTTGTGGGGGGACAAGGGCAGGGGCGCTCTCAAACTGCTCGGGACAGCCTGCCCCGGAGCAGCCTTTTCCTCCCCCTCCCACAATCCAGCCTGGTCCCATTGCCCAGCCATTGGTATCTGCAGAGGCCAGTGCAGCTGTGGCTGAATCTGCAAGCAGGGCAACTTTAAGGAGGTAGGCCCCAGCATGCGGGGCTGGCTTGTGAGCATGCAGCTGGGCCATGCGCAAGGAGGTGAAGGTCAGAGCATACAAAGTAGGTTCTGTTCATCCGCACATAGGCACCAAGGACCGCAAAAGCATGCCAGCACCAGCAGCAGGAGCAGCAGGTCCCTCAGCACCCATCCTGACCCTGCAGAAGTCTATCAACCCCCATCAGCAGGATGTGGCACGAAGGGAGCAGCAGTAGCAGCAGAATGGCCTTGCACAAATCGCAGACCACACAGACTGCAAACCTCCTGGCTATAATGAGCATGTTGTGTGTGAATCATCACATGAAACCATTTTAATTCGTTTTAATGTGCAGCATGGGCAAAACCCGTGCATGCGTGCGCACGCGCACGCGCGCACACACACACACACACACGCACGCATGCTCGCGCGCACATACACATACACACATACAAAGCAGCAGCAGCAGGAGGTACCAGCACAGCAAGGCAGCATCCTTGACAGCACCCTAAGCTACGAGCTGCTAGGATGGAGCAACTTGTAAAAAACTCATACACTATGCCGTGGTCATGCACGTGCGCACCTCCATCATCAGCACCCCCTGCTTGCCTACTCGGCTGCCTGAGCTGCACCGGCTTGCAGCAGTGCCTAGGCAGCCTTGTAAGGCACAGCAGCCTGTTGTGATACAGATTGACTCTGATGGCTAATTTGCGTCGGTTCCTTTGGTGGTATGCACCAACCTGACCTCAGTGTTCAATAACAATTGGTGGGTATGCACCAACCTAAACAGAGTGTTTCTATGAGGGAAAGGCTTTGGTGCAGCCTGACAAAAGTGCTATTATGAAGTTTGGTACATATGCCAGGCAAATATTTTTCGAATGTGCTACACCCTAATTCCGCTCAAACCCCCCTGTGTAGCACTTAGAGGCAAAAGTGCTACACCCCAAAAATCACCAATAACTACACTGAAGCAAGGTGGTCTCAACCTGGTGTTTACATGTATTCACATATACTTAAAGACATTGTTGCTGCCTCTCTGCTGCCGTTGTTCCATGCGAGCTGACGTGGTGTCTGAGTTGTGCTAGGTGTGCACGAGGGTTGCTCGCCCCTGGGCAGAGTGCCAGCATGACGCATCATGCCAGCAGCCATCATCTCAGCACAGGCCACCATCAGCATGCACACTTGCAACAAGGTCACGATCTGGGGCCTTTGCAACCAGGCAGAGGGGAGAAGGCCTGGTTGAGGAGGAAGATGAGGGCCGCCCCTGGAATTGCGAGGCTGTCCTTAATAATTGGAGGCCGGTGCAATCAGGCAGAGGGGGCGTGGATGAGGAGTAAAACGAGGGGTGCCCCTGGAATTGCAAAGCTGTGCTGCCCTTTGTGGGCCCTCACAGTGACCCCCTGAGAGCTGCCCTGAGGAGTACAAAAGCTGCGCTTCATGCAGGCCCTCGGAGTAAGCCTCTATAGGCCCGCGTCCAGGTCATGGGGTTCCTGCTACGCTTCACAAAGGCACCCGTCAGGACCCTCTCGAACACTTATAACTCCCTGGGGCAGGCTTGAAGCTTGCAGGTGGATGAGCTGCAGGCAGGTGTCCAACTAAAAAAAGCCAGCAAGTCAAAGGAGCTTTAGCCACATGGATGATGGTGAAGAGGAGGATTTGGATGCTGCGGAGCTGGAAAGGTTGTGCGCTGGGCCCTGGTAAGGGGGCGTGAAAGAAGAAGTTGCAGCAGCATAATCTGTGCTGGAACAAGATTTTGGGCTGCAAGTGGAATTGGTACAAAGCAGAATATGGGCATGACAAGCAGCAGGACATTGGCAGATTTTCATCAGTTTTTCAGTAACGAAAGAAGAATATTTTCAAGGATTTTGTTGGGAGGATGCTCTGCTTAAGGGCATTGTGCTTGAGGAGTCACAACAACATCACCAATCGCAGGGTTAGGAAACTCCAATACACTTGCGTGAGGGTGAAAGCTAAGCCTCGAAAGCGTATCATGTAACATGTTGATAATATATAATGCAAAATGCAATGCATATGCTTGCTTCAGGATAATACATATTGCACACTTAACATGAAGCCTGGCTTGTATTTGTTTGCTTTGGTTTGCTGTGTGTCGTTATGGGTGCTGGATTCCATGCCATCCTTCCCTCGTCACCAAGCCTGCTCCAGCCATTGGTGTTGGAAGCATGTCATTGATTGTGTTGCTGGTTCTGAAGTCAGATTGTGTAGTGCCTGGCAATTTATGTAAATTTGAATGGTGATGGTGTCGGTGCAGGAACCCACGCCATCCTTTTCTATCGCCACCAAGCCTGCTCTGAAGCCTGCTCCAGTCATTTGTATCGACCCTCATTGCCCCCCGGACATAGTCTGTTTTTGAACTGTAAATTTCAAGTCAAATACCGTCAATGACACCTCCTATCCCTGCTGTAGTGCTTGCCTGCTTGGGCATTGCGTGCCGCTGTGTGTGCGCTGCAGCTGGAAGGTTGGCCAAAACATAGGCTAGTTGCTTTTTTGTTGACCACATTGTGGTGTTATAGGCTGCTTGTATTGCAGCGGTGGCTGTGTCAGCAGAGATGAATGGCCAACTCCAAGGCTAACATAGTGGGTGCAGCACAGGACCATGCCCTCGTGGCCACCAGTGGTACGACATTGCCTCTTTCTTGCTGTAACCTGGTGCCCATACAGCAAGGTGCTCAGAGCTGCGTGCCTCCACTTCGCTGTGCATCAGACTCAGCTCTTCTACCACCAGGGTGGTTTCACCTTGCTTTCAAATGCAGGGAAGGACAGAGGATGCAAGCATCAGTGTCAATTTTTGAACCCTTGATGATTTCATTTTTGCGCAGGGAGGCTGACCAGCATGAGCTCGCTGATGTATGCCAGTTTGGCATGGGGGTGGCATGCCTGTTCACTGCGGGTACGCATTTTTCGCCCTGCCCCAAAAGTCTTACCAGACTAGAAAGCACACTGGAGTTTTTTGCAGCTGTGTTGGGCAATGGTTTGATATTGCAGGACAGCTTCCCACCACTCGCTTGCTAAGCGCTGGTTGCTCTTTCTGTGCTTGAACTGCATGATGGTAGCACCGCAGCTTGATGCACTACTACTGCACAGGGTACAAAGAGTGTTTTTTTGACATTTTTTAAGGCCTTCCAAGCTTGCCAGTGTCTGCTTGCCAGCGTTTGAACATTGCAATCAGTGTTGCTGAATCTGCTACCACCAAAATTTGCACGCCCCAGCATGCCCCAGATCCATGCATTGAGACAGGGTTACATGTTGCATGCGCGTGTACCTGCACAAATGCATTTGTGAAGAAAGACAGTCGCTCTCCTGCTTTGCTGCGCAGACAGGAGCAGTACCTCTCAAACAGCATCCAGCAATGCGATCGGCATGCAACAGATGGTGGAGGGGTGTGCCCTGGCGAGAACCCAGTTCCATGAGCTGCAGTTTACACGGGGGCCCGGCATGGCACAGCTGCTGCGTGAGTGCTGTGCACTGGACGCACGCAAACGCCCCTGCTTCACCCAGATCTGCAAGCGGCTGGAGGACGCTGAGCTGGAGATGATTCGCGTAGCCCAGCAGGCTGCCTGCCAGCACAGCCATTCTGCACCACAGCTACATCTGCACAACAAGCAGTCAGCTGACAAGCTGCTGTATGAGTTGTTCCCCGCCAAGGTAAGAGCATAAAAGCGCAATGGGGTAAGCAAGTCTGGCGAAGAGGTTGCTGCTGGCACACCCTGCTTGTGCCTGCACATCTATAAAATCCAAGGGGCCTTTGTTGGTAACCAATTCAAGCTCATGTTGAGGCAACCCATCCCTCTCCCCTCTTCCTCAGGTGGCTGAGGCACTGAAAAACGGTCAATTTCCTGACCCAGAGCCCTACCCATGCGTATCATTGTTCTTCAGCGACATTGTGGGATACACAGACATTTGCTCAAAGCTGGCAACCCAACACGTCATGGACATGCTGCACCGACTGTATTCCCGCTTTGACGACCTCGCTACTGAGAGGGGCCTTTTCAAGGGTGCGTGGCTCAAGGGAAATCCCTTCTGTCATTGCAACACCATTCCTGCAAGCACATGAGACCCTCCCTGGTCCTTTAGCCATGCTGTTGCTTCTTTTTGGTTGCGAGGGTGCAGCACAATAGGTGTGTGTGTGTGTGTGTGTGGATGTGAGTGCATTTGTGTGGACACCTATGCTGCAAGCTTCTCGCATAGGGGCAGTGAGGAAAAGGTTGTGCCAATAAAGTCAAATTTAGGCTGTTTCAATGATGACCATGAGGTTATCCAAGCTGGCCAAAGACATCACCAACAGTACAGGTATCCTCCAAGCATGCTTGCTACTTGTTGAGAGCCAAATCTGTAGCCCTTCCCAGCATCCCGTGTCATTTCAGTCTGAGGGGCTTTCCAGTGGGCCTCAGAAAGCAGAGCACCAGTAAGCTTGCATGTATGGCAACAGCCTTTTGGAATCCTTGAACAAGTTCCGCTCACTGTTGGTCTGTGTATGCTGCTTGCACAAACAGTGGAAACCATCGGAGACGCATACATGTGTGCGGGTAATCTGCGACACCCCCAGCCTGATACACATGCCGCCCTGATGGCCGATTTCGCATTTGGCTGCTGCGCTGCTGCCAACGAGGAGCCCGTGTGTCTCAGCAGGCCTGACATGGGCTTCATACACATCCGTGTTGGCATCCATACGGGTCCTGTGACGGGTGCAGTGGTCGGGACGCTCAACAGAAGGTGAGAGGCGGGAAAACAAATCTCTTTTACAAAGTCATGTCTTTCTTGTCTTGTCACACTCTTGGGCGCCGGCATTGAAAACGTATCACCAGGGATGGGTTATTCGTGGGTTTGGGAATTCCTGATCGCTTAGCTACTCAAATTCTGAGGACCATTCTTGAGAGGGAGGATCTTGGGCGGGAGGGGCTTCTCGGAGAGATTCGACCCTACCCAACTGCCCCCTTTCCCTCCAGGCCATAAACATGTTTGTGACATTCCAAATGAGTAAGATTGTATTCCATTGGTACAACCTGGGGCACAGAAGGGAAACACAACAGGTTAGTACAGGCATGCTATCGCTGGGAGAAGGCTTTTTGTGGAGGTGTCGCCCACCTCAGCCAGCACTATTGGAAGTCCTTGGCTTTGGGTGGCCATGCTTGTAGAAGCTGGGCAGGTCTTTCCAGAAGAGGAGGCCAGATACTTTCACAGATGCTCAAGGGCGCTGGATGGTTTCTGACACCCAGAATAGCCATGGCAGGAGGATGAGTAGCAGTAGGAGGAAGTAGAGGGAAAAAGGCATAAAAATGCTGGGCTCAAAACTTTCACTGGACAGGCTCAAAACATACTGGACAGGGCCTGCAAAGCACCTACCCCTACGAATTTAGCCGCGCACTTCAAACTGCCAAAATTTTCAGTTGTAATTCTAGGTTAATTCTCAGCATTCATTAAAATTCACGAAGCTTGGGTGACCCATCCCTGCATGCCACACTCAGAAAGCGATGTTGTAGCCTCATTCAAATTCATGTGTGCATTGCGAGACATGTCGTTCCGTGCGCATGTGCGCACGCGCAGATGCGCTCACCACTTTAAGTGCACCATTAACAGAGCCAATGGAGGGCCATAAGCAGCAAAGTTTTGGCGCATAAGCAGGAGGGCACACCTTTGTTGTATTTTTAGGACATGTGGGGTTACGCAACGAAAAATACACAATAAAATTCAGTGGTGGACAACTATAACGCTGGATATGCTCTTTACCGGTTTTCTTTCTCAAACCTATACATACCAACCGTTGTTATTCCATATAATATCACGTTCACCAAAAACTGATCGAAATCGGAGGACCCCAGAGCACCCTTCTGGCTTCAGATCACCCAAAAAAGGCCTACAACTCCACCCTAACACCACTTTTCACTCCCATATTTTTGTGTTTGTGACCTCCTTGAACGTTGATAACATCCTGCATATTCAAAATGAGGAAAGGAGATCAAATTTTGACCTTTGGGGCATTTTTTGCGCGCTGGATTTTCTTAAAAGGAATGGCTGAAATTCTGTTTTTGACCAATTACTGGGTCTCGTCTATTCTTTAGTACAAGGATTCAAATCACAAAAGAAAAAAACACCTCATTTGATGCTGCAGTTGGTTCGGAATGGAGATTTAGTGGCCAAAAAGTAGGATTCACGCCGCGGCTAATGAGGCATATGGGCCCTAATCTTGGCTGCAAACTCCCAGACCTACAATAGATCTACATTTTGAAAGCAAGCTTGACCAGCCAAGGTTGAAGCTCACCTATGCTGGGAGCATTTGAAGCACATGCTTATTTTTTGGGGGAGTTGTCCACCTCTGATAAGATTAGGCTTGTGCTTCACCGTAGTCTTAAAATTTTTAATCAGAAAGTCAGGTTATTGCGAGAAGGGTGTTTGGTCCCCTCTTTCTTGTGTGGGACCCTCTCAGCATCTCCCTGCCTGCCTTTCCCCCCAATGTGTTTTTTGCAGTAATGCTGTACATAAGTGCAGGCTACGAATCAACGCTTATACTGAGGTTTGGTCTATGTTTTGTCGAGTTTCTGATGTATTGCACATTCGGGGGGGGAGGATTATTAGAACCTTGTATGCCTCACCTGTTTCTCTTCAACATCAAAGACAGATCATGATTGCAAGTAGTAAAATATCCACGCCCTATCCACTGATGTTAGGAACATCCTAAAGAGCAGAATTGCCCAAGTCATTCCAAAATTGTATTTACTTTGGGAATCATTTCTATACATATCACATATGATGTGACATTGTCATTTTGTATATATATTACATGTGGTGTGACACTGTCATTTTGTAAACATATAACATGTGATGTGAAATTGTCATTTTGTATACATATCACATGCGATGTGACACTGTCATTTTGTAAACATGTTACATGTAATGTGACATTCCGCTGTATAACATTGTCACAATAAGGACACCTGGGTAAGGGGCTTCCTGCGTGCTGTTTGCCCTGACATGACTTCTGCTGACCTTGAAGCACATCAGTGGTTTATGATGATTAAACAAAGAAGATTGAACACAACCAGGGCTGCCTTGACCTGGATGGTCACACCTCTCATTTGTTGCTAGACCTTGAGGCACCCTCTCCCCAAGGTTGCCAGTATGGGGATGAAAAGTCAGATAATTGGATACAAACAGACAGCCTGTTCTGTTCCAGTTGGTCTTCATCAAGGGAAAGGAAAGGAAAGGGTTACATAGCTGTACCTGCCTATGAGGGCAGCCTAGCTGAAGCATAAAAAGAGATGCTTGCAACCAAATCAAACCAAACCAAACCAAACCAAACCAAACCAGGCCAGGCCTAAGCTTAAAACTAAGGAAAAGAAAAGTTTATAATTTAAGACTGTTTTTGCGTTGCTCTGAAAAAACAGAGATATATAGGAGTGTAGAAGTTGCTCAAACTGTTTCTGAAATAACCATACCTCATTCATGTACAGCTCCATGCTTACCAGGAAAGCAATGAAGCATCGTGTTCAGCAACCAGAGGAGTGACAGACGTATGTGTAGCTCCGACAAAGCATACATGTGCGCATACTCCAAACTCAGTATGTTCAGCCCCACAGCACCAAGAAACACCTTGTGTAGCCCCACGACTGGCAGCGATTATCAGACACGTTTAGCTTCCAAAATGCTGTACTGTGTATGGCCCCACACCTTCTGGACTGCATGCATCAAGGGAAAGACCGAGTTGAAAATGACCGTTCTGGGATTGCCTTGTGCCTGTCAATCTGTTGCAGGTTTTGCTTGTTTGGTGACTGCGTTAATGTGGCGAGCCGAATGGAAAGCACCAGTACCAAAGACCATGTCCAGTGCAGCGCCGCATTCAAAGAACTGCTGCAGCAGCAGTGGCCAGAAGCTGCCAGCCTGGCTGAGCCTCAGGTTGGTGGTGTCCTTCCTCGGCATGTGCATTTCAATGCTCCTAGCATGCAACTCCCACTTTCAATTGTTGCAAAACCGCCTTAGCTGCAAGGATTCTCCTTAGTGATACCACCTGCCCAACTTATCCATAAAATTCTCACCTGCCTTGTGGCTAATGTGCTTGGTGACAACTGCTGACCACCTTCCACAAAAGTGACGCTTTGCCTTGCCTGGATTGCTGCCCTCACACCTTTTTGATACCTGGTGATACTGTTGCACTTGTATTTGTTGTGTGTAAGTGCTCTTCCTCTTGGCTGCATGTAAGGGGCGCTTTTCAAACTCTTGTTGTCTCATTATTATTATTATTATTATTATTATTATTATTATTATTATTATTATTATTATTAGCGCGTGCGTCAGAGCGTCTCCTTTATTCTCAACAACTGGTCCTCTACTGCTTGCATGTGCTCATCAAACCTTGCTGCCTGCATGTGCCCTCAAGTAACTAGGCCTTGCTACTTGCACGAGCGCCTTGCAAGTCTTATGTTGTGCTTATCCTGCATCCGTCATGAGTGTTATGTGTCGCCATGGGTAAATAGGGTGTTCCAATATCTCAAATAGGCTTGTCAAGCCTAGAAGAGGCTCAGCCTATTTGGGCAGGGCCTCTTTGGATACACAGATTTATTGGGTAGTTTTTGGCAAGTTTACACCATTTTTGGGTGAAACGAGGGTTACCAGGGTGAGGCCCACCCGCCAAATAGGCTCCCCAAGCCTCACCTAGCCTCAGCCTCGGCGAGGCTCTCCTAGGTGGCTAACCAACCCTAGTTATGTGTACCATTTTTTGTTTCATTTTGTAAGTCTTGCATGCTGATTGACTGTCTACTTCCTTTCGTACTTTCCCAGGAGGCAAAGCTCATCAAAGGAAAGGGGATCATGCACACCTTCTACCTGTATCCTCCTCAGAAGGCACTCGCAGCATATGATGCCAGTAACCCGTCATTGGGACCTGGTCTGCGGGCTCCATCCTTATCTCCACCCTTTCTTGAAGATGCCGTTGAGGGCTGGTAGCAAAAAAGCAGCATGCATTAAATTTGTTGCTCGTGGCTGCCAATGCTGCCATAACCTGGTATGGATTGACAAATCGTACCTGCGATGTATGATGCGTCCGGAGCCAGGCCTAGTTTTTCTAATTGGGATGCTAGGTCACTTGGGTTAAGTTAGTACTGCACCTTCAAGAATACTTGTTATTGCCTGTTGAGGGTGTGCATGCCCTCATGCTCGTACTTTTTTGGTTCATGCTAAGTCTGTGTGCTACATATTTTTATTTTTTCTTAGAAAGGCATTTTAACGCCCCAAAGTCCCTCAAGTTTAATAACCTTGCACAAGGAGTGGGCATGGAAAATTTTTTACTTGCAACCTATTTGTTTGCGTGCATTTTTCTCTTTTATTAGTATTTGTTTTGATGAATGTTTTGATTTTTGCGTCAAGAGCAAGCCTTTACCTACCTGGTTTTATTGATGTTGCCTTCCATACGTTACTGCGCTAACATTTTTGAATGGTGCTAATGCATGATCAAATGGTGATTTAACCTTTGCTCTGCTGGGCTCCTCCCGTTTGCTGTGTTTCTGACTTCCTCTTCAATAACCTATGCATTGGTCCTCTGCTGTGTTGCACTCCTCTTTTGAAAGGAAAGAAAAGAAAATAAAGCTTTTTGAGCAGTAAAACACTCCCTACATCGAAGACGTTAATATAAGATTACAAGAAAGAAAACAAAAAAAAGATAACCTACGTAGGCAGAGGAACAAAGGTAGAGGCAACTCTCACTACATCAATTCAGGAAAAGGAGACACATTGACTGAGAAGAGCCGTCAGTCCCCTCCACCACAATGGTTACAATGGGGGGTGACCTTCAGCCAGGTCGTTTGGCTGATCGGCTTGTGGCTGGTCTCTGCCAGCCAAAAATAAATCCATAAGCTCAGACACAAAAAGGAAAAGTTTTGCGTTTCGCTGATGAAGGAACTGATAAACAAATTGAGAGCTCACTTGATGCAGTAAAAAAGGTTGCATCTCAACAATATCCTGGAAGTAAGGTTCAAAAAGCACTTGATACTTGCGGCGCAGAGAACAAACGTGTTCATCAGTACAGTTAAAAAGGACATGTGCTTCATCTTGAGTTTGGTTGCAAGGACACCTGTCACACACAGAGGTACCATCATCCTGCCAAACAGCCGCTTCAACTTTCAAAGTATGAGCACGAAGCCGGAACCTGCTCACATTACGCATAACTTGCTTAGGCAAATCCAAAAAAAGATACCAAGGCAAGGGTGCATAGGTTTGGCGAGCGTTGCAAGCAAAAGGAGTAGCAAACCAAGCTTGGTAAGTAGCTAGTTTGTTGTTGTTTTCCCTTGGATCCACTGACTCGGCTTCTCTCCAAACTCCTTGCAATCTGTACCTCAAGTCTGCACTAAAATCATTCATGGAAATGGCACCTCCTGACCTCACAGCCTGCTCAAAAATTTCAGAACCACGCAAACCTTGGAAGGCTTGAATTAACTGCGCTGTCCAGCACTTGTCATCCTTAGGTTGTAACTTCAAATCGGCTTGCATAACACGGCGTAAAGTACTACTATTTGTACCAAGCATGCTGTTGTACAGCTTGACTGCAGCTCTAAACCAATAGTACTGCAGTGGTTGATGCCCACATTCTCTCAAAACAGCCCAGTTAGTGGTAGTTCGCTTCACACCCAAGGTACCTTTCAAGAAATTCAGATGCAAAGTTTGCAGAGCACTAGAGAACTCTTTGCCAGCCTGCATGAAACCTGTGCCCCACACCTGACTCGCGTACATACCAGCTGGAATAACATACGTCTTTGCAAGCCACAAGGAAGCATGCGGCCTATCTGCAAGTGTGTGCTCACGTACAAAACGACGAATCCTATAAGCAGATGTAAGCATAGCACGAGCTGCAAGCATAGCACGAGCTCCACCACAAAGCTACAAAACAGGAAGTGCTAATGGGGATCGAGAGGGTAACTGGAAGCACACGGCTCCAGAACCTGGCTGTGGGAAATATCATTGTTTTCAAAAGCATGCCTAGTGGTAACAAGCTTGTTGGCATAGATAGGATAAGATAGGGTTACAAGGGGTTGGCCTACAGCCCAAGACTCTGGCTGATCGGTTGCTGGTAGAACTTCCTCAACCAGCATAAGAAATTGAAACCAACTCTGACAAAAACCTTGAAAACTTATACGAGTCTCGATTTAGGAAAGCATTGATCTCAGATCAGGTACAATGCAAAAACTTGCCAAGAAAGGAATAAAGTCTGTGATCGGAAGCCGGGCAAACATATGAAATGGCTTGAAAAGGTCAATAAAAAGATTCTCGTATTTTCTGCGCAGCTCACACACCTCAAAGCAATTGCAATAGAAGATAGCATGTACCTCGTCTTGGACGATAGGATAGGGTTAGATTTAGATTTAGATTTACACAGGGGGACCTTCAGCCAGACTGTTCAGCTGATCGGCCTGTGACTGGTCCTCGCCAGCCAACATAATGTCCATAAGCTCAGAAACAAACGAAAAAAGCTTGTTGTTGTGTTGCAAGAGGAAATCAGAAACATCCTGGACACTGGCTTGTTGTAAAAATGGTTGCTCCATTGAAAAATCACCAGAGAAACAGTTGAACAAGTAAGCGTACTTTCTTCTCAAAGCACAAACATCTGTGTCTCTGCACACCAAAAGGGCATGAGCCTAATCTTGAATCTCATCACAAGAACAGCGATCACACAAAAGAGTGTTCCGAGTATCCCAAGATGCTGTCTCCACCTTCAGTGTGTGTGCCCTAAGTCTGAAACGGCTAACATTCGTCATGACATGCGGAGACAAATTTAAATGCATGTGCCTTGGTAAACGGGCAGGGGCACGCACGTTATGGTCAAAAGGCACCGTGCCGTGACTGCAAAAAGAGACTGGCAAGTTGCTAGCTTACTATATGTGTCCCGCGGGTTCACTCCCTCAACATCTCTCCACACTGCCCGCAGCCTGTGTCTGAGGTCATCAGTAAACTCTTGAATAGGGATAGGAGTGCCCTGCCGCAGAGCTTGCACAAAGGAATCACAGCGCCGTCAGCCTTGAAAAGCATCTAAAACTTGAGCAGTCCAGCAGGCTGGCTCACGCGAATGAATATTCAAATCTGCTTTCAACACTCTTCTCAACGTCTCACTGTTAGACCTCAGCATGCTATTATACATTTTGACAACAGACCTATACCAGTAAAACTGAAGCGGCTCATGACCACACTCCCTCAGGACAGCCCAGTTTGTAGTGGTACGCTTAACACCCAGCGTGCTCTTAAGATAACTCATGTGCCGCACTTGCAGATCACTTGCGAATTCCTTGCCTGCTTTAATGTATTCAGTGCCCCACACTTGGCCTGCATACATTCCAGCTGGAACCACATACGTCTTCCCAAGCCACAGAGACACGTACGGCCTATTTGCCAGAAAATTCTCACGAACAAATTGACGAACCCGAAATGCAGACGCCATGAAGGGGCCAGTTGCATGCTCAGAGGACTTGGCCATGCTCATGCACTTGTGAAACATCATGCCAAGGTATCTAAAAGACTCTTCAAGTCAAAGTTTGTGTGCCAGTGGCACCCCCCCAATATGAAAAACAGGCAGGTCCGACCCAGAGGAATTGAAGTGCACCACCTCAGATTTAGCTGTGTTGATGACTAAGTGCTTCCTCTGAGCATACGCATGCAAGCGGTTCAACATGGTCTGCAACGCAACAGGATCGTTGACCATCAGAGTCAGGTCATCAGCATATAACACGTGCGTCACATAGAATTCAGCCGTACCCGTGACAGCACCTTGCACCCCCTCCGCAATTTCATCAATGTCATTAATATACAGAGAGGAAAGCAGAGGGGACAAAGGGCAGCCCTGTTTCACACCTGTGTTAGGGTGCACCTGAGCATTCTTCTCTCCATCCTTCAAAATATACTCATCAGCATCGTACATGTTTTTAATGACGGACAAGAAAGAAGTGGGCATGCGTGTGCGCTGCAGGTGCTGCCAGAGTGCCTGCCTTGGGATGGTGTCATATGCTTTCTTGAAGTCAACAAATGCAGTGTGCAGCCGGCTAGATCGCCCAGGCTTGATTGTGCGTGCAGCATGCTGTAGCCCACCAGTGGTGGGTTTTAGTTTATTTGGCCATGTCTGAGCGCGTGCAACAAATGTTTGCTACACTGCTGTTGTAACAGGCAAAGGGCCCAGCTGTCATCTCATTCTCTTAGGAAATTTTCCTGCTGCCTTGTACTAGCAGTTATGGCATGCATCTTAAAGTCCTCCAATGCCAGCATACTTGCACGTAATTCGACTGGTTATTTTGCCTTCAATGCACCGAACGCGTGCAACATATGCGCGCCAGATAGCTGTCATCTCATTTTTCATTCTAACGCAATATAAGACCTAAATTTTCAACGCCTGTGTTACTTTCATGCATTTTGTGCTTGCACTGCATCAAATTTTGTCTTTCTGCATGTTAAGCTTACATCAGCTTTGCCCCCTATGGTTGCAATGAAGCCAACAGAGTCTGTCCCATAAAGGTTGTAGGTACTAAAATGAATGCTGCCTGCCTTACATTAAATTTTTAAAAATTTCAAAATATAAATTACAAAATATGCCTTACATTAGATTTTAAAATATGGATGCGGCCCTTTGTGCTGTTCAACACTGCAGGCAAGCATACTGTGACGCTAACATATGCACATTTTAGTAGATCATACCTCTCACAACAGGTGGTAGCCACTGCTGACTTCAGCCATTTACTGCCATGAATTCAAACCAATCAGTCTTTTGAATATTATTTTACCTCCTGGACAATTTGATTATCGCCTTACCTTTGCACGTAAGTGGCAGTAGCAGCCTGTCATAGACCACGCTATTTGTTTTATATCATTACATCAAGGTAAACCATAATGGCTTTTTATGTCATCACATGGCGAAGGTAAGTTATAAGGGTGAGTTATGAGGTGAAAGTGCAGGTAGGGTAGAAGGACTTTTTGGGCGCTGTATTATTTACAGAAAAATGAACCTCTTCATGAAAGGAAAAAAAGAAAAACTATGTAGACAGAGGAAACTCTCCCTACATCAATTAAGGAAAAGGAGACACCTCTTCATGTCTACCCCTTTATCCTTCTTTGAGCCTAGCTTCGCTGCTGGTGTAGATTGAAAAACCTGATTCAAAGATCACACTGAGCATTTGCTTGAGATTCTTGCACCTGAGTCTTCTTAAAATACAAGGAGGGGCCTGCTATTACACTGTGCATGCCTCTGTAAAGCTTGCAGCTTTCTCCTTGCATCAGCAGTTTGTACTCAAGGCATGCATGACAGGCTGTTGTTTTGCAATCATGCAAGGGCATTCCAATCCAGCTTGCTGCCTTGCAGGTACAATGATCAATAACCATCAGGAAACTACTGGTTATAATGGAGTGGAACTGGCAACCGCAGACGGTGGGCTGTCAGGCATAAGTCTGCTGGGCAATGCTAGCACGCAGAAAAACAAAGTAGGTGCAGCAAAACTTACAACGTGCACCATGCCTGATCCAATGCAAACCATGCGCTTACCAACCGGGATAACCTCAGAGTTTCAACCCCGAATTTGAATTTCAGTCTAACTATGATAGAAAAGATTATGCATATCAGAAAATGTGAAAAAAGTTTTTGGCACGTGCTCCCTGAGCAAAGCAGATTTCAGGGCTCAGAGGTCCACCTACTCTCTCCAGATGTTTTGTAACGATACCAGGCTTTCCCAGATCAGATCACTAATACTACCTTCCAGGCTTTGGCCTTGGGCTAGACTTGCCAGGCTAAATTGACCTCTCCCTATTCCATTTCTTTTGAAAGAAACGAAAGTGAATTCACTGCTGATCCTTACACATTCTCTCCCACCCTGGCCTAGCCTGGCCACCAATAGACCCCATTTCTTTTCCAATGGTTTCTACTCACTGCTACACACAGAGGATAAATTTAAGCCAGAGAAAATAGGTTGGGGTGGAAAATTCCCATTTTTTACCAAATTGCCCCCCTAATTCTCTTTTTGAGCACCCTAGCTCACACACCGAGCTGACTTCCCACAACTTGTTTTGCAAGGTTTTGTGTCTTAAAAGTTAGAAAACGTAACTCCGTATCAAGTTTTTGGAGGGGCAAATTTGGTATTGTCTTGAATGCTGAGGGTTGGTCAGCTTAGCTACAACATTGTCAAAGGACTTTCCCTCTCGCAGACACACTTGACGCGCCCATTGCTTGACAGCGCCGCGATCACATTGAAGGGGAAATTGAAACCTTAAGGACCAGCGCTTGTCAAAGAATGACTGGGAAGACATAATTTAAAAATGAGCGTGAAGAGGATGGCCCAAATTTTGCATTGTAGAGCGCTTTCTGGTTGTACGCGCTTTGTACGCACTTTGTATGCGCTTTGTACGCACTTTCAAGTGCGCTTTCAAACCGTAAAAGCACACTTTGGAACATGAAAGCGCATTTGCTGCCACTGCCTCCAGAAACAAATTCGCACGCATTCGCTCAGAGAGCTAATGTTAGCATCAACACGAGACGCTGATGCGAGGCAACATCAGAAGCACTGGAGGGCCACATTTGCATTTCTGCACCGCGGACTCAGGCACATCCTGCGCGCTTTGTACAGCGCTTTCAAAAATAAAAGCTTGCACTTTCAGCGTTGAAAGCGCGTGTCTGTCCAGTTTGCTGAAAAAGCGCAATTCAGCTGGTGATTGGATTGGCAGGGCCATGAAACTACGTCCAAAGGTGTTTGGCAACATGAGTATACAGAATCAAGAGAAATTTTGAAGGTTTTCCGTTGTGCATGCGCGCTTTGTCTTCGCGCTTTTGGTCCTGAAAGCGCGCTTTTGGCGCACAAAAGCGCGCTTTTGCATACCTCGCACTTCTGATATCATCGATGGCACATTTAAGGCCTTTCTCGCAAGTCCGACGAGTGCCGAGGTGACTACAAGCGCCTAAGTGCACTCCTCGATCAAAATTGGTCAAATCCATGGCTGTTTTGACTACCCCCGCGTGGCAGCGCTTGCACTTTTAAGGGTAAAAGCGCTGTAAAAGCGGGTCCTAGGACAGGCCTGTGGGGACAGTGAAAGCCAAGGAGGCTCACAGAGGTTTCTTGTGACAACCCCCGCAAAAATGGCCAATTTATGACCCTCTAATCAGGCTTCTACCTTTTCTATGCCTCCTAGAAGATTTGATTACCTCTGACACAAGTGGCAGCAGCAGCTTGTCATGGTAAGTTACAGGAAATGGGCAGAAACCTATCCAAATTATTTTTATTACAGTATTAAACGAACTTTAGGCGGCGCAGAGCGCCCTTCCTGTGGAGATATAGCCAGAAGGAGCCCCTGGGCCAGACCAGATAGAAAATAGAGTGATTTTAATTCTAAACTATTTTCACGGCCACTGGGTTCACCCAGTGTATGAACGAGGAGTGAATTCAAGCATCCGGCATAGATATATCCATTTACGCCGGTGAATGATGCGACATCTTGTAACAAACAATGCTTTAAAAACTTTGTGGTCGTCGGAAGAACATTGTCAGTTATACATCGCCACGCGCGGCATCACCACGCGCATCTTCCTCTGCGTGCATGCGAGCAGGGGGGCCTTACTGGCCGGCACTCTTTGTGGGTTGTTTGATTGTTACCCTGGTTGCAAGCAAGGCAGATGATGAGACGGTGCCAGGCTCCACAATCGTCTTCCAACTTGGGACTGTTCTGCAAGGCACCCTTGGCGCAAGGTGCCCAGGTATGGTGTTTCCCTTGCTCCTGAGTGGGTGAACCCCTGTTGTATTCCTGTTGCAGCACCGCAGAGGTTTTCCACATGCTTGCATATGTAACCATACGGGATCAGGACTGTTCAGAAGTGTTCAAGAGCAGTTTCCAGGGAAACTGACCAAACAATGCCAGGCTTAAAATCCCAATAGCAACAGCGCAACCCATCCATCCAGGAACCAGAAGAGGGTCCCAAGACTTGTGAGGGCAAAGTCTTATGCAGATTGAATTAACCTGCATCCATGTGAAAGCGGGCACTTCACGTGTGTGTGACAATGTGCATGTCCTCTCCTCCAAATTGTAAGTCTAACTCAGCTTAACCTTTACTGCAATTACTGCAGGGACCGAGTCGATGGGCCTTGGTCACAAGTTGACTGTGGACAGACTGAATGGGGGCACTGGACATGGGGAGGATGGCCATGTCACAAAGCTGCACATAAAGGACGCGCAAGGCAGTCGGCACAGGATATTCTTCAATTACACAAGATATGAGGCCAGATGTGATGAAGGTGAGGCACTGAAGATGGGCATTTCCTGCCCCTTGCTTTCTTGTTGTGCCAGCCAGATCAGACAACTGTGTGCATGTGCCACCGCCAGTACGCCTTGTTTGCATGCCCCCAATCTTGACTGCATGCGGATGAGTTTGCAATATCAGCTCTTTTTGAGGTCCACACTCCACACATTTATGTTTTTAACACGACACCATTGTTCTATGATTGAAAGTGGACGCTACCCACAATCTGACTTGCTCACAATCTGACTTTTATTGCAGGGGATCACAAAACTCAAGTGGAGCGAGCACTTGGGGATGGTGCACACTTCCTTCTAGGAAACACACACTTTGCATTTTCTGAATCAGCTATTGCAAACAATGCTCAGAGACTGGTGCATTACTGCTGCGCGGACACAGATGAGCTTTTTGACCTGGTAAGAGACAGCATATGGTGACAGATGTGGGTATGTGTTTTCCTTAGTTTTTCTAACACTCTGAGCCCTCACAAATGGCCTACTTATCCGTTGATTAACCAGGACTTCAAGTACGTGTACGGGGTAGCAGGGTCTGTGAAAAGAGATACGCACCAAGCGCTGACAGCCATGGCTTTGGAGGGAAGTATTCGCAGGCTTTTCGTACACTACACAGGTGCAGTTACCTTCCTGCTTCTTGTCTGAAAATTTTTTAGGTTTTTTTATCCATGGCGTGTGTAATGAGATGCTGAGTTGATTTTGCACTAAACTCTGCTTGCACAGCACTGTTCCTGAGTCTGAACAGCATGCTGGTTTGTAGGCACCCAAATGACATCCAGTTATACACATCATATCCAATTCATGCTTGCAGTCAGTACATACTTCATCTCACCACATCTCTTGTGTTTTCCCCTCTCTTGAACGCAGAGGACTTCCGCTACGCAACCGTCACTTGCGCTGCTGCAATTGAGCACGCCACCACAGTTTTAAGCCAACTCAATCCTGACTTTAAGATTGTGTCCGTGTTGAAGTACTCCAGTCAAAACGTCACATCAGTCGCCAATTTTTTTGACAATGTCGTGGCGGAGGAGGTGATGCGCGCAGGGGCTGATGCAGTAGTTGGGTGTGATGCAGAGGTCCGTGGAAGACTGATTACTCCCTCTTTGCTTGCCTCGCTTGGTACATAGCTATGTGGGCTTTCACAATGATCTGGGCCTCTCTGGTAGCAGCTACTGTAGATGCACATGTTTAGGTGGATTTGTTTACTGAATCAACAGCAGACCCTCACTCACCTCACCCTGTCAACCCTTGTTGCTTGCAGGAGGCAGGACGAGAGATTGCTAAAGCATTTGCGCGCAGAGAGCACTACCTCAAGGCAATTTTCTTGACCTGGGCACCATTGCACTCTGGTTTTGTGTCATCTGTGGGAGGGCCTGAGGCCGCCAATCATATCTTTACTGCAGCGCACTGGCATCCTTTAGCGCGGGGGTTGGCAGACACATTTTTTGGCACGCCCATGCAGTATGCAGCTGCGTTTGAGAAAGAACACGGCTTTCAACCGGATCAACTGCATGCGGTTGCCTCAGCGACTGTGTTGAGCCTTGCTTGGGCCATCCAGTCAGCGTTTGAGCGATGCACCTTTGTCAAGCCCTCCATGGACGCAGCCAGCTTGCTTTTTGATCCGAACGCCATCGAGTGTGTGGATTCCCTTGGAGCACCTCTCCCTCGATCCATGAGGCCCAAAGGTTACGACTTGGTGCTGAAGAGCCTTGCCGCTCAGTCCGTGACCACATTTTTTGGCAGGATTGAGTTCAATCGCTTTCGGCGCAACATTGCAGCTCAGCCACTTGTTGTCCAGGTAGGGTTCAATTCTTGCCCAAGTTTTCCGAGCTCTTTGCATGCACCAGAAAAACATTTGCAGCATTCTTGAGCTGTCTGCACCCACAGACTTAGCGCTCCTGCATGCATACCTTACCTCTTTCCTGTTTATGTACACTTTTGCAGGTGCAGTCGGGTGTGAACCAAGTGAGTTGCTGTTCCTCCTCCATGTCCCAGACAATTAATAGTCGTGCACTTGATCGAGTGCTTCTGAAGACAAACTTGTACTTGCACGGCTTCAGTCAGCAGCACAGATTCACTTTGAGGCAAAGAGACTAGGCAGACACAAAGTGTTTCAGGCAGAGGGTGTGTGATCTTAATCAACATTTAAGGCAGCAGGCAAACTCTGCTCTTCCCCCAGCTTGCCTCCGTCCAATCATGCCAGATTATTGAACACTGAACGCTGTTGCTCATACCCTAGCTGCTCCTATACTGACACGTAGGTCGTATTACCAGTGGAGCAAGCCAGCAAGAAGATTATCTTGCCTGTGCCCAGGCCAGTTTCACCCAAGGAGAGCTCACGCATCGGAGTGCTGGGGAAAGATGCTTTTATTGCTGTTTTGGTCATCGTGGTGGTGTCTGTGCTGCTGCTCTTGGCAGCAGTGCTGCTGTTCGTCATGTTCCGTCGGATGCGGCAGCGTGCAGACCGGGTCAAATCTTTGCTTATCATCCCACCAGAGCATCTCCAGGTCATTAATCCTCCCGTGGTGAGTGGCCTTGGCTGCAATGGCTGCTATAGTCCCTGTATATATAATGATATAATATAATATCATTTCGCCAGCTTGCCTGCCCAGGTTTGGTAGCAAAGCCTGAGCCTCATTGTGCATGACAGCTGCATGCACCTGATGCAACCAAAGCAGCACTGCCTTACAACTCAGACGCCTGGCTGCTGCATGCATTTGATGCATTTAGATCACCATCGCCTTACAATGCAGGAACATAAGCGCAGGCACTGCCTGTCGCTCAGCTGGACGTGAACCTTGGCTTGCATGCTCTGAACACACATTTCCGCTCCAGTTCTGACGCGTCCTTTGTATGCTCTTGCTCACTCTGTTGGGGTGCAACATACGTAGACGGCCTTGAATCTGCATTGTCTGTCATGCTTGTACACTTTTTTGGAGCACGCTGATCCCTTGACACACTCATTCTTGCATTCTGGTTGCATGTAATACCCATTCAGCGCCTAATGGATGGGAGCTGGGAAAGCGGCAAAGCCATGCTCCGCAACTCCCTTGTGGCGCTGGAGCCGCTTTCTGAAGTCACGCTGGCCGGTTTGTCGGTCGACAGGTTGTGGATAGGATGGGTCACCTGCGACAATCCGGTGTTTGTATTCCATGATTGCTCTACTGCTGCAGATGTGCTGAACCATGCTTGCGTACCCGTGTATGACCTTGCATTGCCAATGATGTGCATGTTCGGAAACAAACTGCTCCGCAACGTGAGCGTACAAAATTACGCGCCAGCAGGTATGGCATGCGCATGCACAACATGCCTGTGAGTGCATGCTCACCCGCTCACTGGTGCTCTCCCACCTCACTTGCTAATGCAGTCCTGATCTGAGCAAGGTAGCAAAGGCCTCCATTCAAGGCTTGTCATCAACCACTGGTGGCACGCCTAGGGGATGCAGCCTAGAGGTGTGCAGCCTTTCACTGCTGTCACAAAGTGATCTGTGTAGGCGGTCAAGTTCCCAACTTGTGTGCCCTCAGCAGGCTTATGACGTGGGCACCTGCTGCACTGTCGCAAAGTTTCACGTTTGGAACTTGCCTCAAACCTGCCATCAAACAGGCAGGATTTGAACCACATCTCCTCTCTTAGGCTGTGCATGTCCATCCAAGCTCCTTTTGTTCTATGTGGATGCTCAGGAGCATAGCGTATGCTCTTGTCCTGATTGTTGGCTTGGAATAACTGGAGCCATTGCTTGGTCTCAAACAAGGTTATTGCAACTGACAAACAGCGATTCCTGCTGCTCCTATAGGGTTCTTCCTTGGGCCGGACGAGCATTGAACCAAGTGTTGACATTGATGTGGAGGCTGTGTATCCTCAGGTATGCAGCATTGCACTTGCAGGATGAGGGGGGGGTGAAGGTAAAAGTGGGGGTGTTACTCATTCAAAGAACAGGAACGCAAGCCTTCTTTTTCACATTGCTACAACATGTGTGCACAAGTCAGCCCCACCGTTGCTGCGTAGTAGAAGTAGTATGGTACGTACAGTAATCACTGCATTCTTTTCCTAATCTGTAGTGAAAACAACCGGTTCATCGTGTCCCGCGGGACCCTCTGCCGTACTTATGCTTGGTCGTTCAGGATCTAGAGCATCGTAAGCCTGCGGTTCCTAAATGCACTGAATCCCTGCCTGCACTTAATTGCTTATTGCACTTATTAAGTGCTCAGCTGTTGAGTATAGCTCAAGTACCTTGAGCCTGTGCTTGCGAACCCCACGTACTTACTGCCTGCACTTGCTTGTTGCACTTAGTTACTTGGCACTTGGCTGATGCTTGGCCGTCCAGGACCTAGAAAACCTCAGGCCTGCACTTACGCTGCTCAACAAGGGGACAGCACAGAACCCTCTTGTCACCCATCCCAGCATCCAGGGTGAAAAGCAGCTACAGAGGGGCCCTCAAGTCAATGCTATGAGTTGCAACCAGGCAAGTGCGATGTTTGCATTGGAAAGGCACATATAGCATTGCAGCCAGGCAATTGTGATGTTTGCGTCGTAAAGGCTCATATAGCATTGCAGCCAGGCAAGTGTGATGTTTGCGTTGGAAAGGCTCATGTAGCACTCTAATTAGGCAAGTATGATGTTTACAGTGTAAGAGGTGAAACTCACCCAGGCATTATTTTTGACAGACGCTCAAGCCTCTGCCTCTAGCAGGATTAGTTGTTCAGGCAAGTTATAAGGTACCTTGTAAACACAAAGGAACCTCAAGTGCAGTGGAAGCTGAGTCAATTATGGGAGAAAGCAAAACGAGCAAAGCTTATGATTCTTTGCATATTCAAGGAGCAGGGGGTCCTTAAGACGCAAGCAACCGGCAAGTAAATGCGCTGTGCCAGTGCGTGTGTGGCTTGTTGCCAATGAAACATGTTTACCGGTGGTAATAACATGCTTGCAGCTGGCTGACAGTTAAGTGCATACCTATGGCTGGCTGCCAGTGGAATGTGTTTACCAAGGGTGCTAACATACATGTTATACCCTGTTCACATGCATGCAGGCTTGCTTTCATGTCCTTTGCTCCTCCCAAACCATCTGCTTTCTGTGCCCTGTGCATGATTTGTGATGGTGGTGCTGCTTAGCGGTCCTCACTCAATGCATGCGGCCATACAGCAAGCACACTCCTTCCTCCCTTTCATGGTTTGTGCTCCCGCCTAACTGATCTGTGTGGGTCTCTGCATTCAGCTGAGCTGCCTCTGCAATTAGCTGAACTGCCATATGCCAAACATGCTGCAGGTGCTGCACCTTGTGTGGTGCAGCAAGAACTTGCAGCACCCCAGTGTGGTCCCAGTGACCGGCATTGTGTGGAGCCTGCCTGGCGTGCCGTCCAGCACAGCAGTGCTGGTGACAGAGTGTGAGGAGCTGGGCACGCTATCAAGTGTGAGTGCCACCACTGGTGTCGAAATTCATCTATTGGTCATTTGGGTACTCAAATTCTCACATGTGCTTCTGTATCTATTGGCATGTTAAGTAGTATGTGCTCAAGGCCCAAAATAACATAGATGATGGAAAGTTGGGGCATGTCTGCAGTACACCATGTATGTCTGCAGGCTGTACCAATATGTATGCAATTTTGGTAAAGTTGGTATCACTCTACTCTTAGAGTGCTGGAATGTCACAGGTGGAAGTTGCCCAGGCTCCTTGTGCTACACAAATGCCACACTTTGACACATGCTTGTTCCTGAGATAGGCGTGCTCGCATATATGTGCTTGCGCTTACACTTCCAGGTCCTGTGAGCAAACATTTGCTCAAGGTTGCGCTCTGAACTTTGATGACCAAATAGGTGTTGAAGCTTGGGCTCTGGGTTGTGTGGCCATTAAGCAATGACGGCAAGCTTGACCACATCCTATGTTGTGTGTATGTGCCTGTGTGCTGTGTGCAGCACTCTACAGAGAAATGCAACTTCTTGAAAGGCATGCTTGGTCAATTCAAACATGAACGTGTGATACAATTGCGTCCAGTTTACACGGCATGTTTTTGGCTGGGAGTGTACCAAACTGCAATCACAGACCATCTCCACATCACTGGAGGTCAGCTTGTAATCCAAATATTGCGGGACTGCAGGTGATGGACAATCAAACGATGGAGCTCGACTTTGTGAAGCAACTGGACATTGCCAAAGACTTGGCATCAGCGCTCGCATACTTGCATGCACAGGTGAGGGGGTGTATGTCTATCTTTGCATGGTCGGCACCTGCGTGAGAATTGCATTTAAAATTTTCAAAGGATAATTTGAGGCCAGTAATTCTTAAAGAAAAATCCAACCTGGAGGTGAAGAAACGCTTTATAGATGGCAGGTGCACACTTCCTTAGCAGCTTATATCTTTACAGAGGAGGTGAAGTCACTTCGTTGAAGTGGCCTATATTGCTAAACGTGCTCTTTCTTGAGTTTCTTTCTGAAACCTGACAATGTCAATATAAGAATGTTACATTCACCAAAAAAAATGGAGGACCTCAGATCACTCCCCCAGCCTCAGATCACCCAAAAAGGGCCCAGCTCCACACCGGGACTATTTTTCACTGTAAGCTTTTTTGTTTGCAACCTGAATGCACTGTGCTAACGTCTTGCACAATTAAAAAAAGAAAAGAAGGTAATCAAAATTTGACCCTTTGCCAAAAGTTTTGGCACCCCTTGTGCTGGATTTCCTCTTTGATAAAGTACTGAAATTCTTTACCTGACCGACTACTGTGTCTTTAATTTACAAGTGAACTATCCATTCCTTTTGCAATTATGTTCTTTTATGCAAGGGCTCCAAATCATCAAAAATCACCCAACTTAGTGGGTGGTCGCGTGTGGAGATATGATGGTCCAAAGTAAGGTTCACGCTGAGGTAAATTTAACATGTGCGCCCCAACTTGCCGGTTTCAGACCCTAATGCTGCAGATGCCCAACCTAACCAGGGCTACCAGAGGAGTGCTACGGAGGCCTTGAAACCAGGGTTACCAGGGGAACGCAAACTTGAAAGCAGCAAGTTTGGGCGCACATATGCAGGGAGCATGCAAGGAACACCCATCTTCAGGCCTCAGATCACCCCCATTGGGAAATTTATATAGATTTTCTTCATTCCTTCGAGATGCCATACATGAGCACTGCTAATTCATCAATTCATGTAAAATCCCAAGGATCGCCGATCGTCCCCTACTTTACTTTCTTGCAGGAGGATCCACAGCTGGGCCCTGCCCTCCCAAACAAGCTGTCTGGGGTCTTGCTTAACAAACACTGCAGGTATGAGGCCTGTAATCAGCTGTGCTGTACCTTGCTTACATAATATCACCAGCAAAATTTGTGTTTGTAAAGGTTGGAGGATGACCGCATAAACTGTATGAAAACATATTTTGTATGAAAACATATTTTGGGGCACGTGGGAATGTGCGTGACAGTGATAATTAGGGTTGTTAAGGAGTTTTGGGACATCAGCGAAAACAATGGCCCTGAGGCGCTTGAGGGGCTTCAACAGCTGGGGATGGGAAGCTTGAAACCCCCTCCCAGTGTAGAGGAGCAGCAGCAGCAGCAGGAGACAGAGGCCGATAATATGTTTTGAACAGCTGCATTTTTCAGCTGTGTAAGGGGTGTGTTTGATGAGGTTTTCTTTGTAGGGCAGCAGTGTGGTGTGCAGCTGCACTTCATTTTGGGCAGCAGCTTCTCTAGTATTGCAAGGGGTTATTTCAGGTCTTAACATGCAGGTTTTCACATGCAGAGCAGTGTGCAGCATGTGCAAGCTCACTTCACATCTCATGAGTTTTGGGGCAAAGAGAGCCTGATTGCCCCTACAGAAATGTGCGGGATGTACAAACAAATACTGAGGGGGGTGCAGGAGTAAAAATCGGGAACCAACAAATAACTTTTTTTAGGAATGCGGAATGATGACGTGTAAGTACAATACCCATATCTTAGGTATAGGATCCTCCAGACTTGGCCACCTTCAGAAGCCAGTGTTACAATGCAGGTAGACCTGCACACATAGCTGGTCACCTCCAGCATTCCTCTGTGGATCGTTGCAGCATTTGAAACGGGGCAAACTTTCAATGCTGCAGGGCAAAGCTGCGCGTGCCTTTGACAGCATTGCATGGCACTCAGGGCAGTTCCCAAAAGGCCCCAAAACAAGAGCATGCCATGCCTGGCATGACAAGGTAAGTTTGGAGCTGCAGGCGCTAGTATTGGTTCTGGAAGCATACTGTTGAGTTTGTTGCTAGCCACCAAGTCAGGTTTTTTAGTGCCTGGTATTCCATGTAAGTTTAGGGTGATGGTGCTGGTGCTGGAACCCATGCCATCTATTTCCATTGCCACCAAGCCTGCTCCAGTCAATTGTATCAACCTCTCAGACCCTCCCAGATTAAGCCTGCTTTGGCGCTGTAGGTTACACATTTCCAAATGTTGTCAATGACACCTCGTATCATTGCTGCATGCTTGCCTGATTGGGCATGGCGTGCTGCTGGTGTGCGTGCTGAAGCTGAGAGCTTGGCCAAAATTTAGGTTGTTCATTTCTAGCCAACTTTTATGATGCCGTAGGCCACTTGCAACACAGCTTGAAATACTAGTGGTGGCTGTATCAGCGGAGATAAATTGACACATGCCAAGCCAAGACATAGGAAGCAGCACAAGACCATGCCCTTGTGGCCATATGGCGCAAATTTGCCTCTTTCTTGCTGTGACCTGGTGCCCAGACAGCAAGGTGCTCAGTACGCGGACAAAGGATGCAGGCATCAGCGTCAACTTTCCAACTTATAGGTGTTTTCATTTTTGTGCAGGGGGGTCGACCAGCACGAGCTGGCCGATGCATATCAATTCGGCCTGGGGGTGGCGTGCATGCTCACTGCAGGTGGGCACACCATATGTCCTGGCTTTGAAGTTTCCCTGACTGAAACTTCCAGTGAAAGGCGCCCTGTAGCTTTTGCGGCTGCCTTTGTGCTCATTGCAGAACCATGCATGCCACGGTATCCACAAGCGAGAGAAGAACAAAGGTTTCTAGCCTGACAGCTCCGCTGGTGGCACTGTTTTTGCTAGGTGTCACGAGCTTTGCAGGGCCATAGCCGTGGCAGGAACGGGAACTTGCTTTCTTAAGCACTGCATACCCCTCCTGCGGTTGGCCTGCATCATATATTTGCCAATATACATACATACATGCATACATACATACATACATACATACATACATACATACATACATACATATATATGTATATATATGTACAGAGAGAGAGAGAGAGAGAGAGAGAGAGAGAGAGATAGGTAGATATAGATATTATGTATCATACATGTGATGTGTCATATAAATGTAAATATCATGTTTGCAGCTCTTTGCTTGCCAGCACCTAAAAACCTCTGCTCAATGTTGCCGCACATGCTTCTACACCAGCAGGGCTTGCAAAGCCCACCATGCCCCTCACCGCCAGCGAAAGCGCGTTTGTGAAGACTTGGTTTCCTGCATCCTGCTGCGCAGAAAGGAGCAGTGCCTCTCAAACAGCCGCCAGCGGCAATGCGATCGGAATGCAACAGATGGTGGAGGGGTGTGCCCTGGCAAAGTCTCAGCTCCATGAGCTGCAATTCACGCGGGGGCCCGGCATGGCACAGCTGCTCCGCGAGTGCTGCGCACTGGACGCGAGCCAGCGCCCCTGCTTCACCCAAATCTGCAAGCGGCTGGAGGACACTGAGCCAGAGATGATCCGGGTGGCACAACAAGCAGCCTGCCAGCACAGCCTTTCTGGACCAGGAGGCCACCTGCACAATAAACAGTCAGCTGACAAGCTGCTGTATGAGTTGTTCCCCGCCAAGGTAAGGGCTCAGACGCAATGTGAGGTAAGCAGCTGCTCAGGTACGGGTGACGCTTGTTGCTTGCATGGCATGCACACACACACACACACACACACACACACACACACACGCACACACACACACGCGCACACACACACACGCCCTGCTTCTACCTGCTCACCTGTATCTTCCAAGGGGCCTTTGCTGGTGACCAATTGAAGCTCATATTGAGGCAACCCATCCCTCTCCCCTCTTCCTCAGGTGGCTGAGGCACTGAAAAATGGCCGCTTCCCCGACCCCGAGCCCTACCCATGCGTATCACTGTTCTTCAGCGACATTGTGGGTTACACAGACATTTGCTCAAAGCTAGCAACCCATGACGTCATGGACATGCTGCACCGTCTGTACTCCCGCTTTGATGATCTTGCCTCTGCAAGGGGCCTCTTCAAGGGTGCGTGGCTCAAGGGAAGTCCTTCCTAAAAATGCAACACTTTGGGTGCATGCTCAGGGAATCCTGCCTGACATTTCAGCCACCCAATTACTGCTATGAAGGTGCTTTACAACAGGAGCGTGTGTGTGCGCGTGCGCGCATACTCGAGCACTGTGATGACTGTATGTGCATGCAAGCTAATGATTTTTATGGGGCAGTGAGACAAAGGCAGTGCCCTGGCTGGGTTTGGTTCGTCCAGGTTTGTCAAAGCCATCATCTAATAATATCCAGGCTAGAGCAAGGTTGCTTATCATTTGACAAGGGCCAAGTCTGTAGCCTTTTACAGCAGCCTGTTTTCAGATGAGCCTGCATTCAAATGGGTCTGTATTGAAATGAGCCACACTCTGATGGACACCTGATAACAGTGCACATGTAAGCATGCCCTTGATTTGAAGCCTAATGGGGCTATCTGTGTTCCTTTGGTGTTTGGTGTGGATCTCTGATATAGTGTTCACTGTAAGCATGCGTGTAGACATTAAATCAACGTTCTAGAACCCTTCAAACTCAATTGTTGGTTCACGTCAGCTGTGTTGTGGCCTGTGTGTTGTGGAAACAGTGGAAACCATTGGGGACGCGTACATGTGTGCGGGTAACCTACGACACCCCCAGCCTGATACGCATGCCGCCCTGATGGCTGATTTTGCGTTTGGCTGCTGCGCTGCTGCCAATGAGGAGCCCGTGTGCCTCAGCAGGCCTGACATGGGCTTCATACACATCCGTGTCGGCATCCATGCGGGCCCTGTGACGGGTGCAGTGGTCGGGACGCTCAACAGAAGGTGTGAGCCGCTTGAAAATTCTCTTTCCTGTAAAATTTTGTCTTTCCTGTCTTGCCACGCGTTCAAGGCCCTGATGTTGCAATTGTGAAATACCCAGACACCTAGGCTTCCGTCGTAGCTTCATTCAAATTCATGTGTGCATTGCATGCCATGTCATGCTGTGTGCGTGTGCCAAGGCGCGTAACGCACAGCTTTGTGACCAGTTTGCACCCCTTTTTTTCTGCACTAATATTTCTCCATTACGCAGCACACACCAAAAAAATAATGTCATGCGTGCTCATCAACAAGCTGTACAGTGCCTTGGGTATACACGATTGGTGCAGTTCATTGAGGTCCATGAACAGCAATGTCGTGGTTCAACAGCAGGAAAACGTGTTTCCTTGCTCCATCAGGCCATGCAGGGTGATGGTAAATCGAGTGAATGAAATGCCACGATAAGAGTGGAGGTTGTCATTGTCCTGGTTGGGGGAGGGAGAAAAGGGACAGTGGGACCCACCTCTTCTGCACCTCCTGCCCGGCTAACATCCCTGCCATGATCGATTAAACCTACAAGTCAGAATCAAGGTGGTTCCCTTGCTGTGTCTGCTCCCTCCTCAAAAACAAAAAATTGCAGTGACAGGAATGGCATACTAGGAGTTGCTGGATCAGGGGCATGGGGGTGCCAGGAGCATAGATGAGGCATCTTTTGTCCTTTGGGGGCCATTTTTCGCAAATCGGGTGCTTCTAATCCACAACTGAAGAATTTTATAGCCATTTCATAAATGCCATCCTACACCTTAACTACAAGTGCAGTGTGCAACCTCTGGTCCTTAAGCCCCCTTTTTCCAGGTTGTCCCCACAAACAGCCCCCCCCCAACCAGTCTCACTTAGCTGATCATGCCTCGAGCAAGCACCCTTGTAATCTTTGCTGGGCATGCCAAACACGATTCTATGTCTAAAAATGTGGCACATGCGTGGAGGTGTTCTGTGTGGCTGTGGTGCTGTTTGTACCTATCTTGGCAGGAAGAGATCGATTTTTAAACGTGCACCAAATGACCAGCGTTCCTGGGCTCAAGCTGCTCGTAGGTCGTATTCTCATGCTTTCAATGTCAGGTTGTGCGAGGGTGCACTGGGGGAGCGCGGTTGTGGTGGGGAGGCCCATCAGGACAGGTGTGCAAGTTGATACAAAAAGTGACATCACTTTGCAACCGCTGCATCCTCTGGCAACCTAAGTGCTTCATCAGGGTGGGGGGTGAGCTCATGCACCAATTGGAATTCAAATAAAACCAAATGGTCGCCTTGGTGAAAAATGGTGCGCCTCTTACAATGTGAGGAAACAAGAAATGAAAATTATCTCAGATGCTGGACTATTTCTCATTGAAAGCACTGCAAACCAAACTGCGACTCTACACTCCTTGAAAATCTGTAATGTTACCTAGCACTTTTGATGTGAACGTGGGTGCAGAAATGTCTGTGATTGCAGTTGCGGTATTAAAAATGGTATGTCAAAGAAAGACTGCTCAAATCAAATCTTATAACCTTTCCTGCCATCCACCCGCTGCGATCAACCCCACCCTTCTCACTATCGTGAGGAAAGACAAAATCGGCCATCCAATGCACTCTTCAGGTTCTGAAACTATGCAGGAGGCGCTGAGATATGGTCAAAAACCATTAAGCGAGGAGAGTTTTGTTTTGCCAGTTTTGCCTTGGGGGGTCCATTTGTGGGGACGACCTAGACTAGGCCTGCCCTTGAGTTTCAAATTGCGTTTGCGCTCTGGGTGCTGCATGACACAAGCAGCAGGGATCCATGCTTTGCTTTTATGCGTCCTGCTTTTTTTTGCCACGTCACCTGACTTGCAGTGGTATTTTATGGCAATATAATTAAAGGAAATAAGACCTGTCCAGACCTGGCATAACCAGAGGGTTACACGTTGGACTTGTTGCCTGACCTTCTCACCAAGTTTGCCAACCTGGGGATGAACAAAGTGACACCGATGGGTAGCATGTTTGCAATTCTTCTTGCAATCCTCCGTAAATTTGACGGTCTGGTGTTGTGCCAGTTCTCTCGCAGGTTTTGCTTGTTTGGTGACTGTGTTAATGTGGCGAGCCGGATGGAAAGCACCAGTACCAAAGACCATGTATAGTGCAGTGCTGCGTCCAAGGAGCTGCTGCAACAGCAGTGGCCAGAAGCTGCCAGTCTGGCTGAGCCTCAGGTTAGTGGCTTTCTTCCATCTATACAGGACAAGCATGCATTTCAATGCACCCAGCATCCCAGTATCCCAGTGTGGCTAATCCAATTATTACACTTGTGCATCATGTCAAACATGCAGGAGTACTAACTGACCCTCTTCGGTCAAAAATCCACACTTGGCCTTTCAAATGTGGTTGCCTTCACACATGTTCAAGTTTGGATGGCTGCTGCACGTGTATTTGCCATCCGAGTGCTTTTGTTCTCACTGCGTGCAAGAGGCACAGAAGAGTTGCCGTGCTGTGCCATTGTGTAGCGCGTCCACTGAGATGTCTCTTACATCATCGTGCAGCAAAGGGTCTCTGCTTTTTCCTTCCTGCGTGCAAGAGGCACAGAAGAGTTGCCGTGCTGTGCCATTGTGTAGCGCGTCCACTGAGATGTCTCTTACATCATCGTGCAGCAAAGGGTCTCTGCTTTTTCCTTCCTGCGTGCAAGAGGCACAGAAGAGTTGCCGTGCTGTGCCATTGTGTAGCGCGTCCACTGAGATGTCTCTTACATCATCGTGCAGCAAAGGGTCTCTGCTTTTTCCTTCCTGCGTGCAAGAGGCACAGAAGAGTTGCCGTGCTGTGCCATTGTGTAGCGCATCCACTGAGATGTCTCTTACATCACCGTGCAGCAAAGCGTCTCTGCTACCCACACATGGTCCTTGCCCTTCTTTTATTCTGCCTATCCTGCCTGCATCTGGGATGGTCATACGTGTTAGGAATATATGTGTGTATGGCAAAAATTGCCATAAAAACATGTATTACACATGTACGGCAACTATAAATTCTTGTGAGTACTGCAATAGTTACGTACAAATCAAGTACATGTGCGTACTGCAACTCTCAAGGTCAAGTTTGACCCATCCCTGGCCTGCATCGTGGTCTGCCTACCCTGCCTGCATCATGAGTGTTGTGAGTGAGGCCCAATCTAGCTTGCAAATTAGGGAGCTCTTCCTTGATGCACGCAGCCGGACCTGGCATGCATAACATTTTCTTTTTTCAAGTGTGAGCACCATCCTTCACCTCTGTGTTATTATGTGCGCCGTGCATGCTTGGTTGACAGCCTGCTCTCTTTTTGTCTTTTGCCAGGAGGCAAAGCTCATCAAAGGCAAAGGGATTATGCAGACCTTCTACCTGTATCCTCCTGAGGAGACGCCCAGAGCAAATGAGGCCAGTCATGCCCCTTGCTCAATTTTCAGCTGGAAATGCCACTGATGGCTGGTAGCAAGGAAGCAGCACGTGTATAATTGTGTTGCTGATGGCTGCCGATGCTGAAACACAAGATAGAGGATTGACAAAGCTTACCTGCTGTTTATGCTGGGTAGGGTTGTGTACAACTTTTTGCATGCATGTTGTACAATGTTGAGGCATTGTTGGCATTGTACAACAAGCATGAGGCATGCACTTTGTGTACAACATTTCATCAAAGAGGCTGTTGGGGGCCTTTTTGGCCCTTTTAAGAGCCTTTTTGACGAATGCTCAACCCTTTTAACAATACCTTAATGAGGGTCAAAAGCCAAGCTGTATTTGCCCTTAGAAGTTGCTAGTTCCTGATCATTTTTGACGTTGATAGGTATTTGCGATAGAAGCAAAAGAAGAATGAATAAGCTTCGTCGGAAAGTCCCCTACATCAATGAAAGAAAGGAGACGCATTGGCCCCAGGTTAAGAGAAAGAGGTTGGGAAGATCTTGTGGGTTGCAAGCAGCACCTGGCTTACCTGAGCTTGGCTTTGAGAGTTGCTTCTACTTTCCGTGGCGTTCTTGCATTAGTAATTTTGCGCAAGTACTGAACAGAGTGAGCAAGGTTGCAAGCCCTTTGATCTTAAAAGTCAAGCCCCACAGCTGTTCATTGTGTATGATGAATAAATGCTCCTTGCCACACCCAAGAGGATAGTGTGCAGAACGGTTGCTTCACCCTCTAGTTTACAACAAATGTGTTATGCTGATGTTTTGAGGCCTGATTGCACCACCATAAACGAGTCTGTTATTGGCTTAATGCACCACCATAAGCAGCTCTGTAATAGGCTAATGGTGAAGAGATTATCTTGGTCATGGCCATGGGGCATCATTCATGGATCCATTGAGAGTGATTTGGAGGATGGTTGCGTTTGTATGGGGAACTGTGTTTGTGTGCATGCATACAGTTGGTTTAAAATGTTGTACAAAAACAGCCATCAGTCAAGATGCTTGAATGTGTGCATGTATACACGTGCACTTGCCCTCCGTGCGCACCATGCAGCAAGACCTGCAGTCAGAGAACATGCCTACACATGAACTAGGAGTATTGACATTCATTTGCAAATGGCTTGAGGCAATATGATTGGCTTTGTGTCAAGATCTGCGTGTTCTAGGGTGCGCTTACTCTCATGCACGCATTAGCGCACATAAATGTTAAAAAAATTGCACAAACTCCTCCTTTTAAGTGCTCTCTCTTGCTTTGTCACTAGCTTTTTGCCATGCTGCCTTTTGATCTTTCTTGCGTGCACTTCAGCACCCATTTTATTTGCTTGTCTGGAAAAGCGTGTTCTCTTGCGCATTCTTCTTGTAGCGTCTGAGTCTTACAATACTGTGCTATTTAAGCTTACCATTTAAAGAGAATACTTGTAAATTGAAAAATTGTATTTAGCTGCATCAGGAGCGGGCGACTTAGCCGTTGTTAACGCTCACTGTCAGTGTCGGTGCTGACTGTTGTGCGCTTTCAACTGCCGCTGGTTGTGTCCTGCGTAGATGACAGCGAGTGTGCAGGCTTCTCTTCGTATTGAACTAGTTCCCAGGAAACCCATATTTGTGAGGATGTCCATCTCTTTCCCTTCTCAAGGGCATTGAATTTTATTTTCACTGCGTTCAAGCCAACCCATCACCTGTGTTTATTTTTGGAGTGGGTGATAGAATACCAAAGAATTGCTGCTCTGCTGTCTTTTTTTGCTGGGTTGCTGATTACCTGTTTTTAAAATAACTCATTGGTGCTGATGATTATTCCTGCTTTAATGCACACCTTTCTGAGAGGTCCATCAAGTGACGCAACTTGGCAAAGATGACTTATCCATAATCACTCACAACCCAGGTGTGCTTGTCTTTGCTTTGACCTGAATGAGGAACTAAGGCTTTACTAGATTACATTAAAAAGGGGTACCTTTGGACAGACTGTCCGGCTGATCGGCCTGTGCCTAGTCCATACCAGCCAATAGCAAATCCATTAGCTCAGATATGAAAAAATGAAGCCTGTTGTTGCGTTGCAGAAGGAAACCAAATACAACTTGGAGACTAGCCTGCCGGGGCACAGATTCGATATGGTTACAATGGTTACGATGGGATTTGACCTTCAGCCAGGTAGTTTGGCTGCTCGGCCTGCTCAACTGTTCCAACTGCAAAAAAAATCCATGAGTTCGGAAATAAAACGATAAGTGTCCATGAGTTTGGAAATAAAACGATAAGTGCCGGCCCGGGGGCACAGATTAGATATGCCAAATCAGAAGCAGGCTACTAACCTTACATTGTTTATATTGCTGACAGTGGGTTTAAGCCTTCAACCAGATAGGCTGGCTGCTCAGCCTTCAGGTTATTTGATAAAAGCAGAAATGGCAAACAGCTCGGATTAAACTCAGGTGTTTGCAAACACTGGCGTGGTGGGTGGGTCATACGGTCTGTGCACCAATGTGGCCTCCTTTCCTTAATTGATGTAGGGAGTGTTTCACTGCCTATGTAGTTCTTCTCTTCTTTTCTGGCAGTATCGAGGGGGTCAGGCATGACTTAGTTTGCAGAGGGGAAGTCTGGTGTCCAGGAAAAAACTGAAAACACTAGAAACTTCTACTTTTACTATGATTTAGATTTAGATTTACACGGGGGGACCTTCAGCCTTTACGATGAAAACTTGTTACCGCATGTAGATTGGATAAGATTACATAGGGAGACCTTCAGCCAGCCTGTTTGGCTGATCAGCCCGTAGCTGGTCCGCGCCACTGGCAGCCAACAGCAAATTCAGAAGCTCGGACATGAGAAAGAAAAGCTTTTTGTTGTGTTGCAAGAGGAAATCAGATACAGCTTGGAACTAAGTTGTTTCCGCAAGATAGGTTGTGCAAGATTTAGATTTGAATTTACATGGGTGGACCTTCAGCCAGACTGTTCAACTGATCGGCCTGTGACTGGTCCTCGCCAGTCAACATAATGTCCATAAGCTCAGAAACAAACGAGAAAAGCGTGTTGTTGTGTTGCAAGAGGAAATCAGGAACATCCTGGACACTGGTTTGTTGTAAAAACGGTTGCTCCATTGAAAGATCCATCAGAGACGCAGTTGAACAGGTAAGTTACTTTCTTCTCAAAGCACAAACATCTGCGTCTCTGCACACCAAAAGGGCATGAGCTTCATCTTGAATCTCATCACAAGAACAGCGATCACACAAAAGAGCGTTCCGAGTATCCCAAGCCACTGTCTCCACCTTCAGTGTGTGCCCTAAGTCTGAAGCGGCTAACATTCCTCATGACATGTTGAGACAGATCCAAATGCGTGTGCCTTGGTAAACGGGGTAAGGGGCACGCACATTGTGATCAAAAGGCACTGCAAAAAGAGATGGGTAAGTTGCCAGCTTACTAAATGTGTCCCGCGGGTTCACTCCATCAACATCTCTCCACACTGCCCGCAACCTGTGTCTGAGGTCATTAGTAAACTCTTGAATAGTCTCCCTGCATAAACCACCTCCCCACAATCTCTCCTCCCTCATAACCTGCATAATGCAACCCCTAATGGCCCTTGGAATTAATGGTATCCATGAACTCACATCCCCTTGTAAGACTCACATCATCACAGTAGCTCAGCTACAAGCCAAATACTCCAAGGTCAACGTTAAGTGTAAAATAGCACTCAACAGACTGGCAGCACTGGCTAACCTCCCCCAAGAAGAAGAGTTAAGTACATCCTCCATCCAAAAAATCATTGCCTACAAAAACACTGAAACAAATATTCTTGCACATTACCGCCTTATCAACAACACACACGTGAGTGGCCTCAATGTGGAACCAGATACCCTAATTCATACCTACCCTCTTGCAGGCTCCCAACCAAACAGCACCCCTACCACACAAGTTGTGCCATCACCACAACCTCGCTCCACATCTCACTACAGACACAAACATACTGGACGCCGCCTCAGACATGACCAAGCCACCTTGTCCGTCCCTACAGCTAACATTCCTACACAAGAAATGTGTCCTGTTACTCAGGAAGTAATGACCGCCAAAGAAACAAAACCCACAGAAGAGCCACCTAATAAAAGAACTCGCTCCAAGTGTAGGCTGAGCATCACTCCTACACAAATAATTCATGCCTCAACACAAAATACTGCTAGCTCTAATGTTTTGATGCCCACTCAACAAGATTCACCTACAGAAGGGCCACCCAGCAAGCGCACACGCTCAACATTAAAACACACACCCACTCCCACGTCTCAATTTCTTAGCCAGAATAATCCAGGAGCTAATGCCAGTCAAAGCACTGTTAACTGCATCCCAACACAGCCCAACTCCCCATGCACAACAGATACTGGCCATACAGGTAAAATCCGCAACCCTCCTTCCTGTCCAAACACTCCGCACAGCCTAGATACACAAATTAATAACCACAAAAACAAAAAGAAAAAGTTGCTTCACATAGAGACAGAACTGACCCCTCCTGTCATCAACCCCCTCAGCTCGCTATGCCAAGCCTCTGAGGTCTGGAATTATAAGAAAACCTCAGTCCACAAGCTTACAAAAGCAAAAACAGCTAGCCATGCTATCAACGCTATATACAACCATGATTTTGACATAACCCATATAGATGGTTGGAGAAACTGCACGGTCAATAAAAAAGACGGATGGAGAAGCCTCATTCACCATCAAGTGCAATACCACACCCATTTTGCCCCAATGATTATTGAGAAGTGGGCCCTGCCTTTCTTCAAGAAAGCTGGCCTTCAGCCTGCAACTACCTCAACTGCTGCTCGCACTGATATTGAGTGTGCTTGCTGCCAAATATGCAATTACCATGGTGGCTATGAACCTATTAACTCTGAACCTCCTTACCTTGATATGTATATCTGTGATGTTTGCCAACGAACGTACCACTGGAAATGCATGAAAGAACTTGGTTGCTATACTGATGGGCAAAGACAAGAGATAGATGCAGCTGACACATGAGCTTGTCCCGCCTGCGCAGGCCTTAACAATGCACAGAAAATTGACAGAGAATGCCAGTCTAGAGAGGAGCTCATAAAGGTCACTTGGATGCCCTCCTGGGAGCCTGAGGAAACTAAAGAGACCTGGCCTGAATTCCAACAGCGTCTGCTCGAATTTGAAGCCAAGCAGAGCGAACCAGACCTTTCCCAACCCACAGCAGACTCTGTCCTTTCTAACCTTGAAAGACAAGGCTTTGATAAGCCTCACACTATTAACACTTGGAGGCAAAAACTAGACACAGAACTACGCAATAAAATTACCTTAGACAACTACTTGTAGTACACCCCACCAACCCACAATTAGACATTAAACCCACTGGTTGCAGTGAATTTTGGCTGCATAATATTGACCTTGTCAAATACAAAGTAAAACATAACCCCAATCAAACATCACTAGACACTGAATCACAAAGCCCCAACCCTCGTGCTCCACCTCCCCTTCTCCTCCCAGAAAGTTTCCAAAGCATACATGGCTTGCATTTACAACACACAAGGTAAATGTGTTGGGATGATACCCCCTAGCCGATTTCAAATCCTTTACAAGGCTTTCTATAGGGCCAAGCTTGCAGGCTTGCATGGAGCCATAATACCTGCTCCTACTAGCTTTGCATCTGAGCTGCAGGGGCTCCTTGCTCGCAAGACTATGCTAGAAAACAAGTACGCTAGTAAAAAGATTAAAGACTCCTTCTCGCGGGCCCTGCCGACCCACATCCACACTGCCCTTAAAGAATGGGCCCTGGTAACTCAAGAAAAAATGGCCTCCCCCCTGGACCACAACCCACAATACCGACACTACTGGAGCACTGACGACCGAGACACTCTCTTTGGTGCCCATCATGACTCCCTCTCATCCAGATATTCCGGTTTTTCTGTCTGCCATCCCATTTACACTGAGGAAGCTATGACTCAGGCCTTACGCCATGCTATCTACTCAGCCATTCTCAACACAGAAGCCACTGCTACCTTCATGTTTCTCCCTGTATGGGGACAATACATGATAACTAACCCCTATTCCAAACTCATCACTGCCTATCCACATCTCTGTTGTGAACTTGGAACCATCGCTCGTACTAACCTTTGCTACAACGATCCACAATCCTCCATCAACCAGGAAATACCCCTTTCTCAGCACACCTGGGACCTACAAATTATTGCAGTCTGGAACACAGCTGCAAGGATTCATCTAAACAATCATAACCCAGCTTGGCTACAAGGCCTGGCTTCGGCTGTACCAGAAGTTAACTGGAAGCAACGCAGTATAGGCACCCATTCTACTCTCAATACAATGCATGCTGATATGCCTGGATTCAATAAATGCCAACGCCTCCCCTCTGACAAACAACAAATATCTAGATATCTTACCTCTCCACACGTAGGTAATCAGGAAGAACTTTTTGTACCTAACCAATCTAGTCCAACCCTCAAGCTCAAAGTCCCTGACTGGAGGACATGGGCTTACACTGATGGTAGTTGTCAAATCCAGAATGGCATACAAGAAATTGGAGCAGGCGTCTACTGCCCTCTCACTGACAGCAGAAGTTTTGTCGAGCCCAACGGTGCTGGAATTACCAACACCATATGTCGAGCTGAATTAGCAGCAATTGCTGCTGCCATCACACACTCTTATTCACACATTGCTTCAGACAGTCTCACCTCTCTTCATCAAATACGTAAACAACTTATTTACCCAGAGAAGCACATACAACATATTCAAGGGGACGTCCTAAAAACCATATCTACCCTCATTAGCAACTCACAAACCAATATTTGTTTCTACAAAGTAAAATCTCATGCTGGCATTGCTGGTAACGAATGTGCAGATGCTATTGCTAAATATCAAGCAGGCCAAGCCAATAATAACGTGGCTGATACTGGGATCCCTAGCGCAGGCCCCGGTGAAAATCCTTTTTCTCATTTATTTTGGTTAGCCAAGGAGGGAAAAAAAGAGCACAATGCTGGCACATCCACAGCCCCTACACCCAATTCTAAGATCACCTACCTCCCCAATCTTCAAAATGCTCTCAAGTCTCATATGCATACAAAACATAGACTTGGATATGCCAACCCCAAAACAGGCTACTACTCTTATTATCAGAGTTTGTTACCACATGTAGATAAGAAAATCAGCAATGCCTTTAGGAACATGTCCTGTATATCCACACCCATGAAGCGCACCATCTTACAATATCGCACTGGCACCCTCTATAACCAAAAACATGCGGTTCGTTTCAAAAGGTCCACTAACCCACTCTGCCCTCTCACAGGCTGTCATCAATTAGACAGCGCACTCCACATGCTTTCAGGCTGCCAAAATCATATTATCTCCAGCATGAAAACTGAACGCCACAATGTTGCAGGAAGAATGATCATCAAAGCTCTTAGCAAAAGCCCTTGGGGAGCAGGCTTGGTTAAAATGGACATATGGAGTGGTGATAGGTTGGCGCAGCACAACCTTCAAATCCCTGCACATGCATCAAACAGAATCACACCCCCTTACCTCTTTCCAAGAAATTTTTCTAAGAGATCTAGACTCACCTCCAGCCGTCCTGATGCTATACTGATAACTCCCTATAAAGCCAAACCCACTCCTTCTTCTCCTTCTACCTCCTGCTCACACCATCATGTGTTACGCAGCAGACACAACCCCACACTGAGGACCTCAACAGCCAACCGCGTGAGGCAACCCCACCAACTGAATGTAAACCAGCAGCATGTGCACTTGATTGAAATCAAGTACTGTGAAGACACGAGGCCTGGACAGCAGTTGGAGGCGGCACAGCGGCAGCATGCAGACCTCTGCAAACTCATTAATGCAAAAGTTGTGACTCTCCACACCATCCTTTTGGGTGTTGGTGGGACCTGCTACACTGAGCACACCCTTAACCAGTTTAAACAACTGGGACTTGACCACCAACGCGCCAATAAACTTGCTCGCAAACTTCATGCCCATTCTGTCATGTATGCCAACAAGCTTGTTACCACTAGGCGTGCTATTAAAAACAAGAATACTTCTTGCAGCCAGGTTATGGAGCCGGGTGCTTCCAATAACCCTCCAGATCCCCATTAGGATATTCTTTTTGTAGCTTCGTGGTGGAGGGGACTCACGGCTCTTCTGAGCCAATGTGTCTCATTTTCCTTAATTGATGTAGGGAGAGTTTCCTCTGCCTACGTAGTTTTTCTTTTTTTATTTTCTTTTCATTCTTGAATAGGGATAGGAGTGCCCTGCCGCACAGCTTGTGCAAAGGAATCACAGCGCTGTAGGCCTTGGAAAGCATCTAGCACTTGAGCAGTCCAGCAGGCAGGCTCACGCGAATGAATATTCAAATCTGCTTTCAACACTCTTCTCAACGTCTCACTGTTAGACCTCAGCATGCTATTATACATTTTGACAGACCTAAACCAGTAAAACTGAAGCGTCTCATGACCACACTCCCTCAGGACAGCCCAGTTTGTAGTGGTACGCTTAACACCCAGCGTGCTCTTAAGATAACTCATGTGCCGCACTTGCAGATCACTTGCAAATTCCTTGCCCGCTTTAATGTATTCAGTGCCCCACACTTGGCCTGCATACATTCCAGCTGGAACCACATACGTCTTCCCAAGCCACAGAGACACGTACGGCCTATTTGCCAGAAAACTCTCACGAACAAATTGACGAACCCGAAATGCAGACGCCATGAAGGGGCCAGTTGCATGCTCAGAGGACTTGGCCATGCTCATGCACTTGTGAAACATAATGTTAAGATATTTGAAAGACTCCTTGTGTGCCAGTGGCACCCCCCCAATACGAAACACAGGCAGATATGACCCAGAGGAATTGAAGTGCACCACCTCAGACTTAGCTATGTTGATGACTAAGTGCTTCCTCTGAGCATGCGCATACAAGCGGTTCAGCATGGTCTGCAACGCAACAGGATCGTTGGCCGTCAGAGTCAGGTCATCAGCATATAACATGTGCGTCACATAGAAATCAGCTGTACCCGTGACAGCACCTTGCACCCCCTCCGCAATTTCATCAATGTCATTAATATACAGAGAGAAAAGCAGAGGGGACAAAGGGCAGCCCTGTTTCACACCTGTGTTAGGGTGCACCTGAGCATTCTTCTCTCCATCCTTCAAAATATACTCATCAGCATTGTACATGTTTTTAATGATGGACAAGAAAGAAGTGGGCATGCGTGTGCGCTGCAGGTGCTGCCAGAGTGCCTGCCTAGAGATGGTGTCATATGCATACGCTTGCTTGAAGTCAATGAATGCAGTGTGCAGCCGGCTAGATCGCCCAGGCTTGATTGTGCGTGCGGTTGTGCAAGAGAAATTTCACCAGGTAAAGTCTGGAAAAGCTCGAAGTATTTTTGTTTTGGAGCACATACCCCCTCACACCCACATCATGATATGATATGAAAGGACGTGGACCTCATCTTGACTTTGTCCGCATGAGCATCAATTGTACACAAGCAAAATCCCATCCTTCCAAGACGCAGTTTCCTCATTCAGAGTGTGAGCTCTCAACCTAAATCGACAATTTGATGACATGTTGAGACAAATCCAGATGCAAGTACCCTGGCAGCTGGATGGGTTTGCGCACATTGTGGTAAAAAGGCAGAGTGGAGAGTGCTTGGTATGTTGCCAATTTGTTACTTGTTTCTCGCAGGTCTACTCCCTCAACATCTCTCCATACACCACGCAATCTGTGCCTCGAATCATTAATGAAACCTTGCAAGGAAATAGGTATACCCTGCTTCATCACTGTAACTAAAGGATCACAGCGCCGCAATCCTTGAAAGACATCCAGGATCTCGGCAGTCCAACATGAGGGGGCCCTTGAGTGCAAATGCCAGTCTGCCTTCAGAACTTTCCTCAGTGTCTCACAATTAAAATTGAGCAAGCCATTGTACATCTTGACAGCAGACTTAAACCAGTAGAACTGCAATGGCACATGCCCACACTCTCTTGAAACAGCCCTGGGCCAGTTTTGGGTGGCACGCTTCACACCTAATGTGCCCTTTAAGAAAATCATGTGGCGCACTTGCAGTTCACTTCCTTGCCTTCCTTGACATACTCTGTGCTCCACACCTGGCTTGCATACATGCCAGCTGGGACCAAATTTGCTTTTCCAACCAGAGCGGTAAATGCTGTCTGTCCCTCAGTGCATGCTCGCGCACAAACTGCCAAATTCAGTAGGCAGATGCCATCAAAGGGCCAGTTACATGCTCGGACTTAGCCATGCTGATATGCTTGTGGAACCACATGCCTAGGTATTTGAAGGACTCTTTATGGGTCAATGGCACTCCACCAACCAAAAATACAGGCAAATTGGATCCTGATGAGTTGAAATGCACCACTTCTGACTTAGCTATTGATGACAACTTGTCACCTTGAAGGTGCTTTCTTCATGCATAATATCCAAGCGATTTAGCACAATTTGCAGCGCGTGTGGGTCAGTTGCAGTCAATGTTAATTCATCAGCATACAGCATATGTGTCACATGCACGCCATCTGTCCCTGTGACAGCACCTTGCTCCCCTTCTGCAATTCATCTATGTCATTCACATATCATCATGATCTGATAAAGAGAAGAGCAGAGGTGACAAAGGGCAGCCTTGTTTCACACCAGTGTTTGGATACACATGGGCAGTCTTCTCTCCATCTTTTAGGATGTATTCAAAAGGGGGGTGGGCATGCGAGTGCGCTGCAAGTGATGCCAGAGTGCTTGTCTTGGAATGGTGTCATAGGCTTGCTTAAAGTTGATGAATGCAGTGTGCAAACGGCTAGATTGCCCAGGTTTTAGTGTGCATGCTGCATGCTGCAAATGCCGCAAAATGTAAATGGGCTGGAGTGTATTGCAACCAGGGTAGAAACCGAGTTGGGTATCTGGGATCATTTTGGACGCTGTACACTGTTCAGTAACAAGTGTGTGAACTACATTGGCATACATGCCGGCATATAGCCACTTAAAGCCAGCATGCGATAACTGTTGGATCAAAGAGTGGCCCCTTCTTGCACAGTGGAGTAAGCTTTGCATGCCTCTAGCACTCAGGTATGCAGGCCTTATCATTCAGCAACTTAAAGAGCTGACCAATGAATGGCTCCAAAACATTCACACGCTCAGTGCCCCAACCACTCATCCGGGGGCAGAACACTGTAGCATATTTGATAAAAGGAGCAGCTACACAATCAAATCCCGGAGAAGCATGCCCATTCGTTTTCCCAATCTGCTCAGCAACGAGCTGTTGCATGGCAGCAAGTGTAGGCGAGGCAACTCCATCTGGCACAGGCATCCAGTTATTTTGGTCACCATGCCGCAGAAGGGCCTCAGTGTCATGGTTGCGGCCTAGAGGCATAGCCGTTCCTTGCAAACAAACCAACACCCGCACGAGCACCTGTGCCGCAGCACGAGGACAAAAATGGGAGCTCAAATAAAAAGCCCACACAGCATGTGATAGGGGCGTGCAATGTGTGTGTTTAGGCCGCCTGAGCATAGCATGTACATCAGGATCCTCTGCATACAACCTGTTCAGAAACACTTCCTTTTGCCCGGCAGGGCCTCTGAGTAAGCACTCGCTTAGACCACCTGACCTGGATCTTGAACCCCTTTCGCACGATCTCACAAGCATGCATAGATTGCCCAGTTTGGACTGCCTCCCTGAGCACATGCCACTTTCCTTTACAAGCAGCATCAAACCAAGGGGGGTTGTGAGCACCTTTCCGCTTAGCACGCAAATGAGCACAAACACTGACTTCCTAGCCGCGCCAACTCAATAAACGCTGGCAGCTTGCACAATCATCATGATTGTGCAAGCTGCCAGCCTATGTCTATGGCATAGATCTCAAGCAGAAACATGCAGCCTCATGATCCTCAACTGCAACTGCTTGATTGAATTGATTTTGCAGTTCTGTGTTCTCTGCAAGTACCTCAGCATAGGCCTCAGCACACTCTGTCGCCACTTCAAAACCAGCCTGCTCCCACAACCCCTGGGCTTGCACACATGGTCGCAGTTCATTGCCCAGTCCGCTTTCATCTTTCCAATAGTAGACACTTGGAAGCTCACACTCATAGTTCAGTGGTCGCTAATGTGGCGAACCTCCTCAACATCCACTTGCTCAGCCGCTCTGAACATCTTTTCAGATATGACAACATGATCAGGCCTGCTGCCTCCTTGCCCCCTGGCATGCCCTACACATGTAAGCTGCCTATTGTCCCCAAGTATCCTGCCCGTGCCCAACACACAACTACTGACATTTGCCAACTCAATCAGATGCCTGCCAGCAGCATTTGTTGCAGAGCACTCACACATCTACGGGCTTGTTGCAGGAATTGTCACGTCAAATCGTGGTTATTGCTGAATCATTGCACAACCTTGCGTGTGAGGTGTGACCTGTATTTTACACACGGATTATCAATCTCAGAAGGGGACACCTGTCTCAGCTTGCAGGGCCCCATCTGGCGGCTTGAAAGCATGTGTGCCAGATGCACGCAGACGAGCAATGCACCGCATCCCCAACGGCGCGGCTTTGGCTGATCAGACCAAGCGAGGGGCCGATGGTTAAGGCCACACAAGATTTGTCATGCCCTTCCCAACGAGGTTTGCACAACCAGCAATTTCAATCATGCAGGAGAAACATTTAGCAGTATTCCTTCCTTTACCGTCATCAATATTGCTTAATGGGGGGGATGCGTTACCTGCCTTTGAGACAGTAAATGTGCAGTGACGGTGATTCAGCATGACAGAACGCGTAGGAAAATGCGGACTGATAGGATTGATATACGTTGCACCGAGCATGACATCATCTTAAAACCCGAACAATTCTTTGCCAAATTGTACCCAGATTCAGTGCAAGTGCTGCAAATCTAGGAATGAATTCAGGTGGTCTGCACACAACACAGATGCAAGGATTGCAACGCCATGGCCTGGGAGGCCAACATGCTCTGGTGCATTGGCATGGATGAGCCAGTGTGTGGCATGCAAACCGCACATCAGCCTATCCATCTCATTAGTCTGTGTCTCTGTCAGCACAACAATGTGATGCTCCCGAATTATGTCTTACAAAGCTGCTGCTTTGCTCAAAGCAAGCTCAGGTGCAGCTTCAGGGTCAGGCAGGCCATTCACATTGTGCACAAGCAACATCAGTCTGCGAGATTCTGGCTGAAGGTCAACTTCCTATCCATAACACCCACGACCGGAAGGCACACCCCTGCGGGCACACGCACCACCGCCGCCGCGAGGGAGCCGGCCTGCACTCCGCTGCTTCTTGGCCTGCACACGATCGCTATGGCCCTGCTCAAAGCCATCAGCATCCACTTTATGGATGAGGCTTAAGCCATCGTTGAACATGTTTCATTCATGCTTCATGAGGTGGAGCTTACTAGAGTGGATGCTGATCAACTGGCACGCATGCAATAATTGAGCTGTCGTCTTATGTGCAGGTGGTTCCTTCTCGTTTGGTAAGGTAGGCTGTAGATAAGGTTTTATGGTCCACTTGTTGCTTAGTGAGGAGGTTGAGGTGCATAATTAATCTTAACAAATTATTAAGATTAATTATAGTTTGTGAGCAAGGAAGTATCACAGACGCCTGGTCAGCCTCCCTGCAAACATGCAAGCCTGACAAGTGCTGCATTGGCAGCCATGAGTTTTAATGATGAAGCACATGTTTCCCTGGACACACCAACAAAAGAGCGTGACAATACAGACCTTTCCCCCAGATCACAACTACCAATACCATCAGACCTTAGTCTAGGCTTTGGACAAGACCAGGTGTTGTGCTGGCCTTGGGGACCACGGACCTACTTGTCCTTGCGTATGAGTGCACTTTTTCCATGCCTGCCTTGTCCTTACAAAGAGTGTGTATGTTGCACTGCAATTATGCTATGGCCTGATCTCAAGATACACATAATTAATCCCTGGGCTAAGGCACCGTGTATTCCCTCCACCAAGAGGAGAAAATGAAAGGCCAATGGGGTTCAGGTGAGTTATTAACATTACCCCGTGCCTGATCACGTTGAGGAGAGTCGAAAGAAGTAAAGAAGAAGTGTTCAAAGGTAGTTTGGACGTGACCAGACACAACATTAAAGTTCTTAATGTAGTAAATTCCAGAGCTCCACAAAAACTGGTAACATCGGAGAAGGTTGCATGCTACTGTGCTTCTGTGACATAATCGCAGCGTTTACGTAGCGGAGCCGTAGCGGGCATCCGTAGCATGCCTAATGGCCTTCTCACTTGAAATAACCTGTGGCTGAAAAAATAGGTTGTAAATGCATTGATTGAGGTCACAGGGATGGATTTGCCGTAGCACACAACCATGACATCAGAAAAATAATATTAGGTTCCTTGCAGGTTTGCTTTGGTAGGAGAGTTGTTGAGGTGAGCGTAGGAGTTGTCGAGGTGAAGACACCTGTCTGTAGGAGGCACTAGACACATGGATCCCAAAGGATGCTACAGATTTCTACGAAAAATAGAGTTTTGATTGCTACACAGTGATGTGCGACTGCAGAAGCGCCTGCACTAGGGAACATTTTGTGGGCATCCTGTCGGGACATGATTCCAACACTAGATAATTGAAGATTACCATTGATTTAATTCCAATTGCTCGAGCGCTGACAATAACCAGATGCATTAGAGCATGCATGGACTGCCCATTTAGAGTACGATAACGCAGATTAAAAATGTATTTAACTATGTCGCTCTCATTCCCGCCCGCATCTCGACCCGCATCTTCCGCTGTTTCTGCTGAGTGAATGACGTAGGGAGGGATGGTACCTTCTTGGAGACCTTGCTGGGCTAGTCCTTTGGGGTGTTTGCTGGTCCTGCTTGCCTGCGGAGCGGACGAGCCCTCTGGCTCCATTGTCTTCAAACTTGGGACAGTCCTTCAGGAGACGTTTAGCGCTCAGTGTCCAGGTAACATCTAACTGCAACTCTCAAACAAAACTTTGTGTTTGCCTTGCCTGCTCCTTTACCTTTACCTGGGCTTCCCCTGGGCCTGTCGCTTCCTCTTGCAAGCATGTGGACCCCATGCCAATGAGGATGCTGCACCACAGGGAAACCGATGCATGCAGTCAACTGCAAGCTTGGAATGTTTCAAAATCTGTTCTGTCTCCTCCTGAGGAAGGCAGGCACTCCAAAAGGAAACAGTGTGCATGTCCCCCGCATTGCAAGTCCAACTCAGCCCAACCTTTGCAATTGCTGCAGGAACCATTGCGATGCACTTGGGTCACAAGCTGGCTACAGACAGACTGAATGAGGGTATTGGACATGGGGAGGGCGGCCATGTCACAGAGTTGTTCGTAAAGGACGCGCAAGGCAGTCGGCACAGGATATTCTTTAATTACACACGATATGAGGCCAGCTGTGATGAAGGTGAGGCTCTGAATGCCTGCATTGGGCTTGTCCACACTTGCTTTCTTGCTGTGCCAGATCGGACACCTGTGTGCACGTGCCACCACCAGAACGCCTTGTTTGCATGTCCCCCATCTTGACTGCATGAGTGATTCAGTGCAATATGTAGCTGTGTGAATTTTCAAATGAGTTTTGAACCAGGAACGCCTTTACTTTCAAATGAGAATCCTCAGTTTTAAGAATGATGCCTGGTGTCTACATTGCTTAGTTGATGGCAATTCTTGCTCAAGTGGACATGGCTAGTACCTGGTAATACATGGTAATCTGGCTGTCTGATTTGCAGGGGAGCACAGCGCACAAGTGGAGCGAGCAATTGGGGATGGTGCACACTTCCTTCTTGGAAACACACACTTCGCATTTACTGAATCAGCCATCGCGAACAATGCTCAAAGACTGGTGCATTACTGCTGCCCGGACACAGATGAGCTTTTTGACCTGGTAAGAGACAGCATATGGTGACAGATGTGGGTATGTGTTTTCCTTAGTTTTTCTAACACTCTGAGCCCTCACACATGGCCTACTTGCCCGTTGGTAAACCAGGACTACAAGTACGTGTACGGGGTAGCAGGGTCTGTGAAAAAAGATACGCATCAAGCGCTGACGGCCATGGCCTTAGATGGAAGTATCCGCAGGCTTTTCGTGTACTACACAGGTAAAGTTACCTTCCTTTTTTTTGTCTGAAAAGTGTTTAGGTTTGTTAATCCATTATGTCATGAGATGCTGAGTTGAGTTTGCACTGAACTCTGCTTGCACAGCACTGTTCCTGAGTTTTAATAGCATGCTAGTTTACTGGCACCCTCAAATGCTATGACATCCTGTTTTACACAGCATATGCAATTCATGCTTGCAGGTAGCACATACTTCATCAGTTGTGTTTGCTCCTCTCTTAAATGCAGAGGACTTCCGCTACGCAACCGTTACTTGCACTGCTGCAATTGAGCACACCACCTCAATGTTGAGCCAGCTCAATCCTGACTTCAAAATTGTGTCCGTAATGAAGTACTCCAGTCAAAACGTCACATCAGCCGCCAATTTTTTCGACAGTGTCGTGGCGGAGGAAGCAGTGCGCGCAGAAGCTGATGCAGTGGTTGGGTGTGATGGACAGGTCTGTGGAAAGTCGAAACCTCTCCTTGGACCCTCTTGGAAGCTCTGGACTCTCTCTCTCTCTCTCTCACAGCTCAAACTCTCTCTGCGAGAGCAGACCTTCAACTCATTGAAAGATGCACATGTGTGCGAGGCAGCTAACCCACAATTGACTTGCCTTCTCCACCTCCTCCCGCATGCAGGACGCAGGAATACAGACAGCCAAAGCATTTGCGCGCAGAAAGTACTACCTCAAGGCTTTGTTTTTGACTTGGGCACCATTGCATTCTGGTTTTGTGTCATCTGTGGGGGGGCCTGAGGCTGCCAACCATATCTTAACTGTAGCGCACTGGCATCCTATAGCGCGGGGGTTGGCAGACACATTTTTTGGCACGCCCGTGGAGTATGCAGCTGCGTTTGAGAAAGAACACGGCTTTCAACCGGACCAACTGCATGCGGTTGCCTCAGCAACTGTGTTGAGCCTTGCTTGGGCCATCCAGGCAGCGTTTGAGCGATGCACCTTTGTCAAACCCTCCATGGATGCAGCCAGCTTGCTTTTTGATCCAAATGCCATTGAGTGTGTGGATTCCCTCGGAGCACCTCTGCCTCAAAAGCCCATAGGCTATGACTTGGTGCTGAAGAGCCTTGCCGCTCAGTCAGTGACCACATTTTTTGGCAAGATTGAGTTCAATCGCTTCCGGCGCAACATTGCAGCTCGGCCACTCATCATCCAGGTAGGCTGCAATCCATGTCTGAGTCTTTAGGCTCTCATTGCATGCAGCGGAGATGCAAATAAGGCACAGAGATGCTCTTTGGATGTTGACGTGCGTTTCTCCCGCATGCAATTTTCAACCCCTTTCTGTATGTACGCTCTTCTGCAGGTGCAGTCGGGCGTCAACCAAGTGAGTGGCTGTTCCTCCCCCATTACCCATGGGGCAAATAATCCTGCATTGATGGAGTATTTTTAGCACAGCCGCGTTGAATCAGTGCATGCATGACATAAGTCAGCAGCACAGATTTTCCCCGAGGCAAATGACACCAGGCAGGCAAATGGTGTTTTAGGCGCAGGATTCATGCCTTTTTGCCCAGCTGTTCTCCATTTTAACAAAGCTGTCAGCGCACTGATTACTGAGCACTGTTGCTCAGGTTCTAACTGCTCTCATCCTATCATGCAGGTCGTGTTACCAGTGGAGCAAGCCAGCAAGAAGATTATCATGCCTGTGCCTAGGCCGGTCTCATCTGAGGAGAGCTCACTCATTGGAGTGTTGGAGGTGGATACCTTCATTGCTGTTGTGGTCATCGTGGTGGTAGCTGCGCTGCTGCTGTTGGCAGCAGCACTGCTGCTTGTTTCACACCGTCGGATGCGGCGGCAGCATGCTGACAGAGTCAAATCCTTGCTCGTCATCCTACCGGAGCATCTGCAGGTCATCAATCTACCAGTGGTAAGTGGGCTTGGCGGCAATGGTTGCTAAGGCCCCAACAATCAGGGACGGCGCTCAACCAGCTCATCTGATTTCTTCATACATCCCTGGCAAAGACCTGAGCTTGGCAGGGACTGACTGCTTGCATGCACATGGTGCAACCGAAGCAGCCGTGCCTGACAACTCAGATGCTTGACTGCTGCATGCACCTGGCTCATTCAATCATCATTCCCTCACAATTCAGGAACGTAAGTCATGCCTTGCATTCCAGGGCCATGAGCACGAGCACTGCCTGTTCCTCAGCTGGACATGCGCCATAGCTTGCTCACTTCGAGTGTGTGTGCATAGAAATCTACGCTCCGTCCCTACTGCCTCCTCCTTGTGCGCTTGTTCAGACTGAAGAAGACGTGCAAACAAATCTAGACACACTTACTTGTATTTGCTTGTCAGTTGTGCTTCAACGCTTCTCGGGTGTACAAACAGCTAGATACAACATTGCTTGCACTCATTTTGCTACCTCAGCACCTCATGGACGGGAGCTGGGAAAGCGGCAAAGCCATGCTCCGCAACTCTCTTGTGGCGCTGGAGCCGCTTTCTGAAGTCATGCGGGCCAAAATGGCGGGAGACAGGTTGTTGTGATGTGTGTCACCTGTGCAATGGTCTCATGCTGTTGTGATGTGTCACCTGTCAAATAATCTCATGCTGTTGTGATGTGTCACCTATGCAATGATCTCATGCTGTTGTGATATGTCGTCACCTGCGTTGATCTCATGCTGAAACTTTCAATGAAGAATTGGATCTGTATGCTCAATGGACGCTGCACTGCTGATCGCCCTTGTGCCCCTGGATGTTTTGTGCCATGTGTGTTTTGGCATTGACGTACATGGTCTTGTTGATGGCACTCGTTTGAGGTCCCCAAACTGTCCTTCGGCATGTGCCCAAAACACTAAGTGCCAGCAGGCATGGCTGTCACGTGTACACTTTGTCCTCCCTGGTGTGCTCACCAATGCTCACACCTCACACATTGCGCTCTGCAGCAATGATCCAAGCAACACAGGAAAGAACCCTCTACATCACTTGATGTCACTTGGAGGTGGTACGCCCAAAAGACAGGTTTCCATCTCCAGCCCTGAGGTGCGCAGCCTTTCACCTGCTGCATGTTTGGAGTGCCGCACCAAAAATTGGCATCCTACCTGTCTTGGTCAAACAACAGCGTTCCAAATGTGTTCCCTGCATCTGGCCTGCCGTGCAGATGGGTCCTAATTCCTTGTTTTACAATGTGGATGCTCAGAAGCAAGGCACATGCCCTTGTCCCACTCGTTGGCTTGCCCAAACCAGGCACTTGCATAGCTGGTGCTCTTGTATGTTCATGGACAGGAAATTTCACAAGCGGTAGTTCATGCTGCTCTTGCAGACTTTCTCTCTGGGCTGGAGAAGTAGTGGAACAACCATTGACAATGATGTGGAGGCTGTGTATCCCCAGGTGTGGAGCATTGCACAAGGGGACTGGTGTGTGCATGTGTGTGTGCATGTGTGTGTGCGTGTGTGTGCGCATGTGTGTGTGTGAGAAGGGGTGGGATGATGTTCCTTGACCTGGTGCGCAAAGGCGTATGGTGCTGCAGCAATGCAATACACAGACCCAGGGAATGCATAGATTTTGTATGTCATGAGTTTTCGCCTACAAGTTAGTCCCATTGTCAATATATTCTTGCTGTGCTCTCTTCTCGTTCTCAATGTCACAGACCAATCCGTTCATGTCCTCAGTATTGTTCACGTGTTTGTGCTTGGCCATGTAGGATCTGGAACACCACAAGCCTTCAATTACCCAGCTTAGCAACAGGGGTTCACAGAGCCCTTGCGCCATCCATCCAAGCATCCAGATTGACTCGATGTCAGCCCACAGAGACGTCAGCCACCTCGGCAGAGCCTGTGAAAAGCAGCCCCAGCAGGCCTCTGAGGGCAATGCTATAAGTTGCAGCCAGGCAAGTGCGATGTTTGCATTGGGAGGGTTACAAGGCATTCGGGCATCCATTATTTGTCCTGAATCAAGGCCTCTGCCTTGCACATATCCTGTTCTTTAGGCAAACTGTAAGCTCCTTGTAAACTTAGGAAAAGCTCGAATGTTGTGAAAGTTTGGGTGCATTATTGTGGTTTGGGTCACTGTCAAATTTGCTGATGTCTTGAAAGATATAGAAGGGTTAAAAAATGTGCTACTCCTCCATTTAATTCTTGAGATGGTGACAGGAAGCAGCAGCTCTTGTTTACAGTACGCAGAGGACTGGCTTATTGTTGCTGTGCAAATTCAGGGGGGAGAGATTTCAAGAGGTGCAAGGAAGCTTGCACACTTCCGTGCTTTAGCGCAATTTGCTCCAGGGATTGCATGACTCTTACTGGATGGCAATGCAGTGGCCATGCACTAGTTTGCATGGCGCAGTTTGCATGGCATTGCCATGGAAACTTGTATCATACAGTGATCATTTGTTTGTGCCACCCTATCTACTAAGCTTTGGTATCCTTTTCTCAATCTGCCCCATTTTACTGCTGTGCCCTGCATGGATCGTCCTTGCAAACAAACGAGGTCTGTATGGACCTCCTAGATCCATCACCTAAGCCCTGCATGGATTGTCCTCGCAACTAGGAGGCCTGTATGGACCTATACCTCTGAATGCCGCCTGTTTCATCAGCAGGGTTACCATTCCTCAACTGTGCTGCAGGTGCTACACCCGGTGTGTCCCAGTGCGTGTGTGGCTAGCTGCCAGTAAAATGTGTTGATCTGTGATGCTAATGTAATAATTACATTTCCATTCTTCCCTGTTCACATGCAAGCAGGCTTGACTTTTGAGTGCTTTGCTCATCTCCCCCCATTTTAGTTCTGTGCCCTGTGCATGGTTTGTGATGGTGGTGCCGCTTAGCGGTCCTCACTCAATGCATGCGGCCTTACGGCAAGCACACTCCTTCCTCCTTTTCATGGTTTGTGCTCCCGTCTAACTGATCTGTGTGGGTCTCAGCATCCAGCTGAGCTGCTTCTGCAAGTAGCTAAACTACCCAATCCCAAATATGCTGCAGGTGCTGGACCTTGTGTGGTGCAGCAAGAACTTGCAGCACCCCAGTGTGGTCCCAGTGACCGGGATTGTGTGGAGCCTGCCGGGCACGTCATCCAACATGGCAGTGCTGGTGACAGAGTGCCAAGAGTTGGGCACATTGACAAGTGTGAGTGCCACAAATGGTTTCATCAATAGGGTTAGCCATTCCAATACATGGAATTTGAGCAAATACAGGCTTTGTCAACTTGCACCTGTGTATGTAGATGCATGAGCCTGAACAGTATTAGCTCTAGTTCCAAGACAGCGTAGATATACCGGAAGATATGGATAACATCTGCTGTGCAGGACACATGTGTTTGGACTTCATATTCATATGTGAATAGAATGGGCCAAGCCAAATTGAGTAATGTGTGCCCTGCGTCAAAGGAGGTTGGAATATTATGGGCAGCGTCTGCCAGTGCTCATATGTTGGTGCAAACATGACGCAGCACGGATTTGTTCGTTCTTGGTATTGGTACATATACTGCAAGGTTAAAGCCCCTAAGTTATGAGGTTGAACTCACTACAGCAGGCTTTGGGGGAAAACCTATGTTGCGTGAGGACCTGTATGCGGCACATTAAGGACTTTTTTTGTTATGTCTTCTTTCATATGAATGGTTTTGTTACCCCAATGCAAAGATTACGTTCAGTTTGTCCAACACCAAGGCCAAACATATACCAAGCACTGCACTCACAGATTGTCTCTACATCATTTATGCATAAGCCCCAATGCCAAAACATTCTGTTGACTTTCTGAAATGGCAATTGTGTGGAACTGCAGGTGATGGACAATCATACAATGGAGCTTGATTTTGTGAAGCAAGTGGAAGTTGCCAAAGATTTGGCATCTGCTCTAGCATACTTGCATGCTCAGGTAAAGGGGTTTAAGTCTGTCCTTTCCAGGGATGAGTCATACTTGTTTGGAGCATTTAGGTGTATGGCAAAAGTCAGTGTTTCTCATAAGGTTTTGGGGTGTGTAGCAAATTGGCTACACAGGGTGCTTCTGCTCAACAACAGTGTAGCAAGGTCGGAATTTGTTTTGCCAAAATTTTGGCTGCGCGGCAGATATACTAATGTATCATAGTTACAAACAATACCCTACTTGGCGCCCACAATGTGGACGCTCCCTTAAGAGAGTGGTCAGTAGCTCTGTCCTCTGACTAGTTAGGCAGGTCAAGCGGCCATCTAAGATAAGAAAAACCACTGCCTACTATCCATGCCCACAAACTTCAACTCAGTTGTTCATCATCATCAGTATTAAAGGTGGTGATGGGCTGCTGCTGCTGCTGCTGCTGCTGTTGCTGATAATGATGATGATTGCCCAACTGGGCGCCGCTGCTTTGCAGCCGACCACTTTGCCATTGCCCTCTGAAATGGGAAGTGCTCAAACTCCCACATGCGCTGGGTAGCAAGGGTGAGGCAAGCATTGAGGTGCTGCTCTTTTAAGCAGTTGAGTGTCATTCTCAATGAAGGTAATAACTAATTTACTAGTTAGCTTGCTGGGGAGCCGCTCCTTCTCCACTATGCCGGGCACCTGCACAGTGGCTATGCCTGACAGAACCATGACTGAGTTTGATGCGGAGGTTTACATTGCTGGCAATGCTGGTCCAGAGCTCTGATATGGACTTGCTCGTGCTTGCTGCTTCTGTGGTCAAGATGTGACATCGTCTGCTTCCTCACGCAATTTGGTGCCGTTTAGCGGGGTAGAAAAGACAGGACTAAAGAAATAGCTGGCTCCATAGCGCTCTGCCAATGCTGCAGTTGCTTGCATGAATTTTTCATGATGTCTGCTGCTGCTGTCTCCTGCTGCTGCCCCCCCTCTGCGCTTGCAGGAAAAGTGCTTGCATGGACAGCAGTGGGCACATGTTGCTGCTGCTGCTGCTCCTGTTCCTGCACCTGGTGCTGCACATGTTGCTGCTGCTGCTGCTGGAGGAGGGCAGGCTGGGCAGGGGGACGTTGGGCATTTGCCCAAAACAATCCAAGGCTCATAATGAACTCACAATAAACACAGTAATTTTTGGCTACACAGGGTACTCGCCAGAAATTTCCGCGTCGCACCTTGGCGATGCAGGGTGCTCCGGGACGCCCTGCCGGGCGTCCCTGTGTCGAACCCTAAAATGCACATTTGTCGCCACATCACGACGCGTCGCAGCTATGAGAAACACTGGCAAAAGTTGCCATAAAAATGTGTATCATACGTGTAAGGTAACTCTCATTATGAAATTCTAGCAGCAACAAGTACAGACAAATACCGCATGAGTTATGCACAAATGAAGTACATATGCGTACGTAAATTCTGAAAGCCGAGTATGACCCATCCCTGGTCCTCCCGACATAAGAAGTATGACTGAAAGGCTTGTGCAGAAATTTTCTCACCTGAGGTTCTGCGCAAGAACACATGCTGTGGAGGTGAAAGAGCACTCACTGGCTGCCCATTTTATCACAGTCTCTTATTATTGTAGACTGCATTCATCCATATTGCTGTACCCAAGCGCTGCGGATTTGCAAGTCAATCTCAGGGATTGCTTCTCGTCCCCCTTCTGCTCAATTTCCTTGCAGGACGATCCACAGGTGGGGCAAGCCCTCCCTTACAGGCTGTCAGGGGTCATGCTGAACAAACACTGCAGGTGCGAGGCTTTGGGGCTTCTTTTGCTGCACATGTCTGCTTCTGCATTTTTCCCCTGGCAAACTGGTTGCCTCTGTACAGTGTTGGCCGCCTCATCTCATCACCTCACCAAGCACATTATGAAATGAAGGTTGAGCTGCGCACACTGTTGGATAGCACCTGCATGCCTAGGGACCGCCTTCGCAAAACTCCAGCATCCAAAATGTGGCTAAAACACACTGCTGCAGGGCAAAGCTGCGCGTGCCTTTGATAGCATTGCTTGGCACTCAGGGCAGTTCCCAGAAGCCCCCAAAGCCAGACGTCGTCATGCCGGGAATGAAACCGTGAGTCTTGAGTTGCAGGATGTCAGTCTTGGTGCTGGAGCATGAGCCCTCAATTTTGTTTAACCATCTACCGTAGCAGCACTAATGGTTGCGGCAATGGATTACTGTGAGGTCCCGAGATAGTTTAATTTGTTTTCTTGTGAGCATTAAGGCTTGCAATGTCCTAAAAAAAACTCAAAATGTGCAAACTCCAGCTTTTTTGGGCCGTTTTCAGGGCCACGCAGGCCCTGCACCCTCATGCTTCTGGAGAACGCTGCTGCTGCTGCTGCTGCTGCTGCTGCTGCTGCTGCTTGTCTCACTGTCTTTGGTGCAGCTGCTGCTGTCTGATATGAACTATTCAAGCGTACTCTATCGGCACCCTCCTGCAACCCCCTGCAGCTGCTTAAATGCTCAGTGGGGATGAGCTGCACATGAAGTTCACTATGAACGGTTCACTATGAAAGGAAATGATGCCTGGTCCACAGGCCTGAAGGGGGGAGGAGTCGGCCTGGCTGCAAGGGCATCAGCTTGTCCTAGTCGCGCTCTTCCCATGGCAGGCTTGCTCCCCAGGCGGGCCCTCCTCACTTCCGCTTGGTGAAGCCCAAATTGAAAAGGATATCCTGCCCCTTAGCAGCACGGGGCTGCATTTTGGGCTCTGATCGATTGCTTTATTCAAATCTGTATCCTTTGTAAGGCCTTACAGAAACTGATTTTCAGGCACTCGTCATATTGTGAGGGACTCCAATTCTTAAAAAATACCCAAACCGTCAACGCTGTTGTGGTAGTCGGCACTGGTCATTCAGACCTCTCGGCCTCCTTTTTGTTAACAGTGCAACAGACCCAGCGCTTCCAATGGCACCCCCAACCCCCGCTAGAGTGTATGCCTGCTTAGCCATGGTATGCTGTAAGTGTGTGCTCTGCAGTTCAGAGCTTGAAATGTCAGTGCCTGCTGACCAGCAGGGCTGTATGCCAAGCCAGCCTTGTGAGAGCAACATGAGACTATGTGTCCTCATTGTAATGACACCAAGCTTTCCCAGACTGACTAGACCACCAAGTACCAACAAGGTTAGGGCATCAGATTGGACTGGGTAGGCCACTTATTAGAGGGATCGTTCCCTCCCTGACCCTTTACTATTGCGTCCTTTTACACTCCTTGTCCTGACCTGGTGGCAATAACACAAGGGTAGGGTTGGCCAACTCCGTATAGATACGCCGTATATATCAGCTTTCTGGCTCGGAAAATGCAATAAATATGGCATATACGGTTACATTATTGCACATATAATAGTTATTTGTATGGAATTGGCTAACCCTCAGAGCTCCAAGCACGCACACATAGAATAGAATCACCAACATCAATTCTTCCCACTCTTGATGGCTAAAACTTTTGTGCAGGGAGGCAAGCCAGCATGAACTGGCAGATGTCTTCCAATTTGGCATGGGAGTAGCAGGCATGTTCTCCGCAGGTGAGCCCATTCTGCCCTGCCCCAAAGGTATCCAATGATTGCAAGGTAACCTTGACATTTTCACAGCCGCCTTCTTTGAGGCACTGCAGGGCCATGCATGCTGCGATATCCACGTGTGAGTAAGTACAGGAATGGAACACAACAAGCAACACGGGATCTACTTGTCACAAGTAGTGCAAGCCCGTTGCTGTGGCGGGAACAAACCAACTGCATGTACGAATGATGCATTCCTTTGCAAGGTTGGCCAGCTCCAATGACAGCCCTTCACAGGATATGTTTGGAGGCCTGTACATGCTTGCACCAGTGCATTGCTATCTCTGCTGCGAAACACGGTTCAACAGCACAGGGCTCTGGTGTCCCAGGGTGCCTGGGTCCAGGTTGCTATAGAATGCCTTTTGATCCTGAAGTTGCTCCTGTTGTTCAGGCACGCCTGAAGCCTGCGACAGTAGATGAGTTAAGTTTTCTTCCACGCTGCTGCGCAGGCAGGAGCAGTAGCTCCCAGTTGTCATGCAGTAATTTGAAGACATTGCAACAGACGGTGGAGGGGTGTGCCCTGACAAAGTCTCAGTTCCATGAGCTGCAGTTTACACGGGGGCCCGGCATGGCACAGCTGCTGCGTGAGTGCTGTGCACTGGATGCAAGCCAGCGCCCCTGCTTCACCCAGGTCTGCAAGCGGCTGGAGGACGCTGAGCCGGAGATGATCCGGGTGGCCCAACAAGCAGCCTGCCAGCAATGCCTCGCAGCAACGGAAATCCATCTGCACAGTAAGCAGTCAGCTGACAAGCTGCTGTATGAGTTGTTCCCCGCCAAGGTAAGGGCTCAGAAGCTCAATAAGGTGAAGAGGCGTGAAGCCATGGGATGATGTGCCGCTTGTGTGCTCACCTGTCCATCCTGGTTATTTGCTCTCTTCCTAGGGGCTTTTGCTGCTTATTATTTCACACTTATGGGAGCTCAATGCAGCTCACCCTCTCCCCTCTTCCTCAGGTGGCTGAGGCGCTGAAAAATGGCCACCTTCCCGACCCCGAGCCCTACCCATGCGTATCACTGTTCTTCAGCGACATTGTGGGATACACAGACCTTTGCTCAAAGCTGGCAACCCATGACGTCATGGACATGCTGCACCGCCTGTACTCCCGCTTTGATGATCTTGCCACTGCAAGGGGCCTCTTTAAGGGTGTGTGGCTCAAGGGAAGTCCTAAAATTGCAACACTTTGGGTGCATGCTCAGGGAATCCTACCTGACATTCCAGCCACTCAATTCCTTGTAAAAAGGTGCTTTACAACAGGAGTGTGTGCGTGTGTGTGCGTGTGTGTGCGCGTGCGCGCATACTTGAGCACTGTGATGATTGTATGCGCATGCAAGCTAATGATTCTTGTGGGGCAGTGAGACAAAGGTAGTGCCCTGGCTGGGTTTGGTTCGTCCAGGTTTGTCAAAGCCATCATCTAATAATATCCAGGCTAGAGCAAGGTTGCTTATCATTTGACAAGGGCCAAGTCTGTAGCCTTTTACAGCAGCCTGTTTTCAGATGAGCCTGCATTCAAATGGGTCTGTATTGAAATGAGCCACACTCTGATGGACACCTGATAACAGTGCACATGTAAGCATGCCCTTGATTTGAAGCCTAATGGGGCTATCTGTGTTCCTTTGGTGTTTGGTGTGGATCTCTGATATAGTGTTCACTGTAAGCATGCGTGTAGACATTAAATCAACGTTCTAGAACCCTTCAAACTCAATTGTTTGTTCACGTCAGCTGTGTTGTGGCCTGTGTGTTGTGGAAACAGTGGAAACCATTGGGGACGCGTACATGTGTGCGGGTAACCTACGACACCCCCAGCCTGATACGCATGCCGCCCTGATGGCTGATTTTGCGTTTGGCTGCTGCGCTGCTGCCAACGAGGAGCCCGTGTGTCTCAGCAGGCCTGACATGGGCTTCATACACATCCGTGTCGGCATCCATGCGGGCCCTGTGACGGGTGCAGTGGTTGGGACGCTCAACAGAAGGTGTGCAGCCTGGTTGGAGGGCTTCTTTCTGGACGTGTTTGTCCTGTCTTGTTGCTCTTGTTGCACTTGTTACACCAGCGCAGTGGAGTTGCATGTACGGTGCACATGGGCACCCTGTGTTGCTGCAGTAGATCCATGCATGCCAAATGCGCGCACACGTACGTGCCAAGATGCTCACCTTTTGAACGGCATAGAGAAGGGCCTTGTGCAATAAATTAGCGGCACATAGGCAGGGTTACATTTTTTTGTGCCCATGCAGGAGTAAGGCAATTCTAGAAAAATATATAATCATGATTTGAGTGAATCAGGGCTTATGTGGCTTATGCAATGCCTTCAGCCAGTACTGCAAGATAGTAACCTTGAATTGGAGGGTGCAGGAATTTGGGAGAGAGGGGGTGTTGGAAACCCCTCTTCTGGATGGCCTGCTTGGTTGGCATCCCAAGCATGACCCCTATCACCCAAATACCGACAAGCTAGACAAGATGATGACCTTGCTTTGCTTGGAATATGCCTGCAATGGCTACACAATTCAATCCCAAGGGTGGGATTCTGGTGTGTTTAACTTGTGTCTGAGATCAAGCTTCAGAATTACATAAGATTCTGGATGTACGTATCCATGAGGTTCAGGGTCCGGTACCAATCTCGTCTATAGCCAGTTATTTCAGCAAATGGTTTGCTTCCTTTTCCTCTGGCTATGAAATTGTCACTTCACTGGGTTGCCTTTTTCCGACTTATCAATGCTGTAGAAAGTTGGCCTAGTCAATCCAACGGTGCAAATCGTCATATCTAAGCATGGAGCGTGATCTGCACCCTTGAAACATACTTTCAGAGGGGCCCCACTTTGACTGAGGTCCTTCCGCACGTCTCTGAATGATTCTACTAGGATACTGACAATTGAGCTGGTACAGCAAGTAGAGCTTTTGGAGCTTGAGATGTCTGTATTGTGGTCATGACAACGGAACTGCTGCAATACGCAACAGAAAGCACTGCATTCCCTGGTGCTTCTCTGTGCTGTGCATGCTTTGACAGGGAGAACTTGGACGAAGGAGTCTTGAGATAATAGTGCACTCACCATGCAGCTGAGATTCTTGCCATTGGGTGTCCATGACGAGCAGCCAGCCCAGCCAAGCTATGCCAAAAATTGGGGAGTTCTTGCCCTAAGGGAATATTAATACAATGAATATGCAGAGAAGTAAAAAATAAACTACTGGAAAGGAACAAAACATACATGGCTATACCTAAATAGCAGCGAGACGCCTTTGAGGGATTGTTGGAGCTTAAAGAAGTATGCTTACCGTCCAGCCACTTCATGATCTCGCAAAACAATGTTGGGGGCTGCGTGAAAGTGCGGGTTGGTGAAAGTTAGACGATTCCAAGGTACTTGATTTTGAGGAATTTGGAGGGTGTAAGCAAATTGGTAGGACCCAGAGCCCTGAGGGGAGTCATCAGCTGGGTGTGCACGACGCCTTCAAGCCACTTCCTCCCATTTCTCATGTTCAAGTACAGAAGACAGGGGATGAGGGGGAGGGGGAGAGTGACCAGGGGGTGACTCAAGTGTGCCTATGCAAAGAGTATGAAAATGCATGTCAGATTGCAACTTCTGGTAGCCTTCAGGCGGCTGTTGGGCTGCATGACTGCTTCTCCTCTCGAAAACATCTCGGAGCAGTGTGCAGATGCACTTCATGCAGAATGTCTGTGCTGCAGACACTTCGTGCCCAAGGATAACTCCATGCGTTGTTGCTGCGAGACAAGTAAGCTTTCCTCAATGCTTGCTTTTGTAAGTGATTCTTTCTCCCCATGCATGCGCTGGTTCCATCTGGAAAGTGTGCAGGCAGGCAAAGGAAGTTTGCAGGCGAGAGTGGCCAAGTTGCCCCTGTGGGGACGCGCAAGATACTGTAGCACACTGCTAGGTACTGCAACACAATTGCTCAAAGGGCTGCGGGATATGAGCAGGATCCAAAGAATGAACACTTTTTAAGGGGTGCGGATGATCAATGCCTATCTATATAATGCATAGATTGCAAGGGCAGTCATCAAGAAGAATGCAAAGGATAAGAAGGTGCATGCAGTCATCCCACACCCCTCAAAAACAGTATTTATGCGGGATGATAACTTTCTGGACGGCGTACAAATCTTACATTCACCAAAAAATGGTTTAAATCCCTCTGATTTATATGACCCCAAATCTCTCTCCTGGCCTCAGATCACCAGAAAGGCCCACTCCACCCTGGGACCAATTTTTGCTGTTACAAGTCAGTGAGCATGCCAACAACACCTGTTTTCAGGCCTCAGATATCCCCCACTGACAATTTTTCCCAAGGGGGCTATCTGGCCTATATTGCCAGACATGCTCTTTTCCGTGCTTTTTTTCTCAAAGCTGATCATACCAATCATTATATTTGAAGAAAATATTACATTCACCAAAAAATGATGAAGATCGGAGGACCCCAGATCACTCTCCTGGCCTCAGATCACCCAAAAACGGCCCACAGCTCAACCCTGGGACCAATTTTCACTCCTGAAAACATGTTTAATTTAATAGAAAGGGCGCAAGTGTGCCACCCCAAATTTCTGACTTGTGTAAGGGTTTAAACTTGATAGTCTTCGCAATTCTTTATAGGTGGCTTTGTGTATCTATAACCACAGGGACCTGCATAATAATTATAGGCTCTGAAGCATATATTTGTGAGCTTGCTCAGAGTCAAAGGTGCTTATGCTTGTATAGGAGCAAAGGGGGGGGGAAGGGTGATTCATTCGATCAACCTGATGATTAGCATGGATGCTTAGGTTCTTGGAATTGCATACAACCTCTTGCAAACGATTGCCAAACCTCTGTGCACTCACCCAGGCATGCCTTAAACATGCAAGTTGTGCTGCATGGTGCGTACTGTATGCATGTGCGTGCACACACTCAAAAGCCCATTCGTCTACACACACACACACACACACACAACCATTCTTCACCAAACCACTTGCAATGCAGCCGTGAGTGCATGCCTAATCGCACACAACAAACCGTGGTGTGCTGCCAAGTCCAAATGTCTCGTGATTGCATCGATTCATTTATAAAATGGAGTCTTTCGGAGGTGTTTGCGAAGAAACCAGCAAACTCCAATTCTGCACAATGAACCGCAGGCCCCACACCCTACAGTTGAGGAAGTTGGTTTGAAAAACGGAAACTAGGAACATAGAGAATTTTCTGTCCCATTACTAATATAATCCGACTCAGGTACAGGAAACCCGAAACCTCCGTAACTCGTCAATTTTTGCCCCAGCAATCACAAAACCATGTTAGAAATTTGGGAATTTAAATATTACATGCTAACATCCTGCGTATTCAGTAGAAGGTTTTTGGCGCCCCTTCAAGGCTTGTGCTGGACTTTCTTAAAGGGAAATGGCAAAGATTCTGTATCTCACCTACCGCTTAGTCTTTTCACTCCATTCTTTTTGCAAGGGTATTTTTTTTTACAAGGACTCCAAATCACTAACAAAGGCCCAATTTGATGAAGTAGGTGATCGGATATAGAGGTATGGTGGTCAAAAAGTAGGGTTCACACCGCGGCTGATTAGGCACGCTTGCCGTAACTGGCTGTTTTGAAATCCTTGTGCTATAGAAAGCAAAACAGGCAACCAGAGGAACCCACACTTGAAAACAGCCCGTTATGGGACACATATATACGGGGAGCATACAAAAAGTGGCTGATTTTAGGCCTCAGAAAGCCCCCTCTGCAATGTTTCTATCAGCATGCATGTCAGGAAGTTGGCAAATGAAGTTTAATGACGGTTGTATTGGTGAAAGAGATTGAAATGCAAGTACCGGGCAGTCTGCAGCAGAATCTTGCCACAAAAATGAAAAAAATTAGTTCTCTGCCCTGAAAGTTCGCTCTTACGACAGAGAGGGAAAGGGCACTCCAAAAGTGAACTCAATCGTCCAACCTTCCAGCAGAATGAGGTTGAACGGATTATGGATGCAAAAAGGCCTCCAGTCAAGGCGTCTCGCTGCAAGCCTTCTGACAAATTAAAAGAAGAAGTACACGGGACAAAAGTAAACAGCCCCTTGGCAGCCCCTTGATGCGGCATGCCTGCACACGTTTTGAGCTCAGCCTGAAATATTGAAGGCACATGTACGCTTATGTTGGCTTTCAGCATTAGTCCTTGTAAGGGAAGTCACGCGCACGCGCGCGCGCGCGCGCGCACACACACACACACACACACACACACACGCACGCACACGCACGCACACATACACGCATACGTACACACACATACACACAACATTCACACAAGGGGGATGTTGAGGTTATGAAAGAGAAGAAAGCTCAACTGTCCTCATACAAGTATGCCCCGGGAGAGCGGCATGCCCAGAGCTCTGCAAGTTTGCATGGTGTGTTGGGGGTGGGTTTGTGTCCAGATTTAGATATGTTGAATTTCAAAATTATGACAAGCCAAACCGCAATTATGTTCCAAACCTTTTGAGCAACCTGCACATCCAGCAGGATGCCTTTAGGGCTACCCGGGACCTTCAAAGACGCTTGATATTACACTGCTGTGAAACCATTAATTATTGACTTTCAGGCCCCGTTTCACCATGTTCGCAGCCCGGGGTTGAATGATTGGATATAATATGATATGTTAGCCTACATATACTGCTTCACATCAAGAGGAAGACTTTGTATTTGGAGTCCTCCCGGAAATTTGGCAAGCTAAAGAAAACTGTGGTCCTATGCTTGTCATTTTGTTGCAGGTTTTGCTTGTTTGGTGACTGTGTGAATGTGGCAAGCAGGATGGAGAGCACAAGTACGAAGGACCATATCCAATGCAGTGCAGTGTTTCAGGAGCTGCTGCAGCAGCAGTGGCCAGAAGCTGCCAGTCTGGCTGAGCCCCAGGTTGGTGATCTCATCCAGCAGAGTGGGTATGCATTCAGCACTCCCAGTTTGTAGCCCCCACTTTGGGTAACTACACATTTGTCAATGCTACTTGGATTCTTTGTCAATGACAGCACTCCACCATCTGCGAGACCCCCTGACTCAGGAAAAACACAAGTGCATCCTGGCAAGCATGTTCTGGAGCTATCACTGACACTCTCTCTACTGCCTTCACAATTGTTTGTCATTTGGGTGCTGTTGCATTCGTGTGTGCTCTGTAAGAGCTTTCCCTTTTACCTACTCGTGAGAAATACAGACCAATCTTATTATTGTGCTGTTATGTCCGGTTATCAAGGCTTTAGCTAACTCGCTAGTTAGGGCACCTTTCCTTGATGTACGCAGCCAGTGTCTTTTTTCTTGTGCACTTGCATCCTCATGTCCACACACAGCTAAGGAGTCTGCGGCTTGCTCATGGTCCTTGCCCTTCTCATGTGGCGCTTATTGTGTATGAATGGAAAAGGAAAGGCTGTGCATGCCAAGCCCAACTATGTGCATGAATGAGAGAACCCCTAACTGGCAAGCTAGCTAGGGCCTCACCAAACCATGAATGCGTCACAGCTGTTGTGCATTCCATGCATGTGCCCTTGAGCAAAACTATAGGCCTTGCCATTTGCACAAGCGCCGTGCGTTCCTTTTGCGTCGTGCCTGCCTGGCATGCGCTATGAGTGTTATGAGTACCATCCTTGTTTTCTTATGTACATCATGCATGCTTGGTTGACGTCCTGCTTTCTTTTTGTCCTTTCTCAGGAGGCAAAGCTCATCAAAGGCAAGGGGATTATGCACACCTTCTACCTGTATCCTCCTCAGAAGGCGCACGCAGCAATTGATGCCAGTAACCCTCCGTCGGGACCTGGTCTGCAGGCTCCGCCCCTATCTTCACCCTTTCTTAAAGATGCCATTGAGGGCTGGTAGCAAAGAAGAAGCTTGTGTCATGGGATGTTACTGGTTACTGTAGACGCCGCTGAGCTATCTGATGGATTGCCAAGTCATTCTTGGGTGTATGATGAGTCCAGAGCCAAGCCACGTTCGTCCTTTGAATTTACTTGATCCTTCGAGTTGCAAATAGGAAAATTGAGCATTTGAAAAATGTACTGACTTAGCGAGTTCCTAAAAATGTCATCCTCTCTGAACGCTTGCGTGCTTCTTGCCTTTGCACTCGTCCTGTGTGTACTTCTTGTTGGGATCAAAGGTTCTTACTCCTTTGTTCTTACATTTCTTCTGGTGGTACTTGACAAACTGATAAATGCCAAAGAGTAATGCAGTAATGGATGATGCCAACAACAATGGCGATGAGGACAACAAAGATGATGGTGCTGATAATGATGATGATGCCCATGATGACGAAGGTGAAGATGATGATGATGATGATGATGATGATGATGATGATGTTGACGTTGGATTTGTTGGATATGTGCATCAGCCTTGGAAGGGTTTGTTGAATTTAATGTGTTCCTTGTTTGTGAGAGTGTATGTGTGTGACCTTCCTGCAGCCACTGTCACAGCTGTCAAGATCAAATTGTTGAGCATTCCAAACTCATAGAATCTGTGCTTGCTGTGTGAAATTTTATAGTGGAGACTTCTATCCAAACGTACCCCCTGCAGTAAACTTTTCCTTCTCTCTTCCTTCAAAAAAGCGATAGAATGAAGGTTGTTTTCCTTGCATGGAAGCAAAGCCCTTACTAAAGTGTTTTGCTCAGGTTGCTTTCTGTTGCACTCTGTGTATACGTGTAGAATGGATGCTTGCTTGAAAATGCTAAGGTGTTGTCTTTCTTCTTCGTCAAACGCAGTCTTGCAGAATTGCGGTATTTTCCTGAAAAATGAATCTTCCTGGGGGTTCAACCTATTTATCATGCCTTGACCATTCATCTCCTGGATTTGTGGGTTCTTGCTTGCCTTGATAGGGGATGGGGAAAGCGCAATACTGAGCAGCAGAGTTGTTAATTTATTTGATGTTACGATCACCTGAGCCTCACTTTTTGCACCTTTAAGACTTGCGGCCTACACCTTCATGGATAGAGTGGATTTCAAACTCATCTTCATTTTCAGGCTCGCATCCTAAGCATTCGTTTGAGCTTGCTGTCCTGCTGCTGTCCCTTCATCCATGAAATGGAGAAAGTTCTCTTTTTTGCAACATGCGGATTCTGACTGCTGAGGGTTCCAGGTGCAGATGTATTGAGGCCTCGTCTTATTAGAGATTTGTATTTTTTGGCTGCTTCCTGCTGCTTCTGTAATTAAATAAACTGGTTAACATTGGTTACCCTACAGCCAGAATGTCCGGCTGATCGGTCGCTGATGAAAACATTCTCAACTAGCTTTCGCAAGGTTAACAGCAAGGAGAGGGAAGACACAGATTACGTACCTGCTCCTGCCTACGAGGGCAGCTTAGCTGAATGAAGCTGCAGGTAGTGACGGAAAGTGTTTAAGAAAATCGCTGTGACACTACATAAGTCATCAAGACTGCCATACTCTCAATGCGCAATCTTTCCACTGAAAACTTTTGAAGGGGGTGCAAACGGAAAAAAGGAACAAGGAAGGAAGGGTTACATGGCGGCCTTTGGCCTGCATAGACTTTTCTTTTTTTTACATAGCTGTACCTGCAGGAAAGGGTTACATACCTGTTCCTGCCTACGTGGGCAGCTTAGCTGAAGCAAAAACGGTGCCTGCAACCAAACCAGACCTAAGCTTGAAACTAAAACAGAAGCTTGAAGGGTTTACAAGGGTTTACATTGGTGACCTACAGCCCAAATCTCTAACTGATCAGTTGCTGGTGAAACATTCTCAACCAGCTTTCAAAAGATTAACAACAAATAAACAAGACAAGTTTCTACAAGTGCTCGTGCCTAGCATCCACTGGAGAACATTAGGGACATGGGCGAGAAAAAGACCAGCCAAACATGAATGATGAAGCTTGAAATCTACAACTAAGCTTGAAACTAAAAGAGAAGCTTGAAGTCTACAACTATGCTTGAACTAGAAGAGAAGCTTGAAGTCTACAACATATAAGGTAAGGTTACGTTGCTATATCCGCCTACAAGGGCAGCTGCACGGAAACAAGGGGTTACAAGGGGTTTGCCTACAGCCCGAGACTTTGGCTGATTGGCTGCTGGTGAAACACTCTCATCCAGCATCAAAATTTGAAAACAATTCTGACAAAAATCTTGAAAATCTGTACGACTCCTGATTTAGAAAAGCATTGATCTCAAGATCAGTCAAAATGTGGAAGCTCGCCAAGAAAGGAATAGAGTCAGCGTTTGGAAGCTGGGCAAAAGTTGTATTGGCTTAAAAAGATCAATGAACAGGTCCTTGTGTTTTCTGCGCAGCTTACACACCTCAAAGGAATTGCAATAGAAGAGAATATGTTTCACGTCCTGGACTTCAGCACACTCAAAAAGAAAAGAAAAAAGCACACTCACACTTATCACAAGTATTTGAACCACCCAGTCATTTACAGGACTCGACCTTCGAGCAGTGGGCACGAACCTAAACCTACTCACATTCCTCATGACTCCTGCACGAAAGCACTGAGGCCTGTAAGCAGACCTGGCCAGAAAATGTTCAACTCACAGAACTTGGACGTCCGTTGACTGGACTGTCCAGTGGTTGAAAAGAAAAGAATAGATAACAAATCGTGTTTGTTGCGGTTAGGTGGCTGGTGGTAATAGCACGAGGTAGAGTATGCTCAAAGGCTTCAAGGGTTACAAGGGGTTGGCCTACAGCTCGAGGATCTGGCTGATCGGCTGCCAGTGAGACTTTCTCAACCAGCATAAAAAATTGAAACCAATTCTGACAGACTTTGAAAATCCATACGAGCCTTGATTTAGGGTCCATAAGGTAAACTTACCAATGACACTCCCCAATCCTGGTCCAGCCAGGGCTCTTCCTCAAAATACCTGGGACTTACAAATTATTACAGTCTGGAATACAGCTGCAAGAGTCCATTTGAACAACTAGAGCCCTACCTGGCTCTAAGGTTTAGCCAATGATATTCCAGAAGCAAAGTGGTTAGTTAAAATTGTGAGGAATGACCCCGTCTGTAATGCAAAGCACGCCGTTATCCCCGAGATAGGGAAATGTGAAAAGCTTCCCCTAGACAAGAAGCAAATTGCCAAGGTCCCCAACAAACCAGCCGTAGACATTACTGCCACTGTCCCTTTTCAGTCCAATCCGAATCTCCAGCTTAAAGTTGCAGCTTGGAAGTCCTGGGCCTACACAGACGGCAGCTGCCTGGTTCAGGACAGCAAGACAGTTATAGGGGCAAGCGTGTACCATCCTTTGAGTGACTAAAAAATCTAGTTGAACCCAATGGCGCTGGTATTACCAACACCATAGGAAGAGCTGAGCTCGCTGCAACAGCTGTCGCACTCACACACGAACACACACGCACATGTTGCCACAGATAGCCTCAGCTCAATTCACCAACTCAGGGAGCAAATCCAGTACCCAGAGAAGCACAGACATCACGTACGAGGAGATGTTCTGAAGACTATCAAATCTTGCCCGCACCCCTCAAGGTCACATTATTCTATGAAATCAAATCTCATGCTGGAATTGCTGGGAATGAATGTGCAGATAGAATTGCTAAATGCCAGGCTAGCCTTAACATAACAATCTGACAGATACCAGTATTTCTAGCGCTGGCCCAGGCAGCAACCCCTTCTACAATATTGCTTGGCTGGCTCGAGAAGAGGCAAGACCGGGTACACCTGAATCCTCCTCCCCCACTCCCAATGTGATTTACTTTCCAGACCTCAAAGATGCCTTGAAATCCCATATGCATGCTAAACACAGGCTTAGATATGCAGATTGCTAGGCAGGCTATTGCACTCCTTACCAGAGCTTGCTACCTCATGCAAATAAGGGCATTAGCAATGCCTTCTGGAACATGCCAGGTGAAAGAAAAGAAAAGAAAACTCTACGCAGGCCACAGGCCGCGTGCATTGAGGAAGGGTCCCTTAACTAGCAAGCTAGCAAGGGCCTCACCAGAGATCCCTCAAAACTACACTAGCTACAGCTAGCCTAGGAGAGGGAAAGAGACTGAACTAATGAGGATCGGGCGGGTCGTCGGCCATGCCAGGTGTCTCAACCCGTATGAAGGGCACAATTTTCCAATACCGCAGAGGCACCCTCTACAACCAAAAACATGTAGTCCGCTTCAAAAGATCTACTGGCCTTGTAAGCCCCCTCCCATAATGTCACCATATGAATAGCGCCCTCCACATTCTCTCAGGTTGTCAATGCCCCGCCATTCGTAACATGGTAACTGAGCGACACAACATTGCCAGTAGAATGATTTTGAAAGTGGTCGGCAAAGGCTCTTACGGGTCAAAGCTCTTACAAATGGATGTAGGCAGCGCAGACCGTTGGCTCAGCATGACATACACATCACTGAGCAAATCTCTAACCGCGTATACCTCCATACCTCTTTGACCCCAGCATTCCTGATCAAGCTAGACGCACCTCCAGCCGCCCTGATGCTATCTTGGTGACTCCTTGCCTTGCTAACCCACATAGACCACCTACTTCCCCCTTACATCGGGTACTCCGCAGTATGAGACGTAATGAAGAAGTAAGAAGCAGCACAACTCCAGCCAGGCAACTTCATGAATTGAACATCCAAAACCGCCATATTCACTTCATAGAAATCAAATACTGTGAAGGTACGAGGCCTGGTGCCCAGCTAGAAGCCTCACGGCAACAACACAGTGAACAGTGCAAACAACTTCAAGGTACTGAGATCACTCTTCACACAATCCTTTTGGGTGTGGGTGGGACTATCTACGCTGTCCATACCCTGGATCAACTAAAAAACCTAGTGATTGACCTGCAAAGGGTTACCAAGCTTGCACGAAAGCTCCATGCCCACTCTGTGCAATGAGCGCAAAAACTTACCTCTACCAGACGTGCCATTGAAATTAAAAATACTCAACATAACTCTGGTGCCCTTGGGCCGCATGCTTCCAGAAACCCACCAGACCCACACTAGCTTCCCTCTTACCCTCTGGTGAGGGAGAGTCACTGCTCTTTGAGCCAATGTGTCTCCTTTTCCTTAATTGATGTAGGGAGAGTTTCCTCTGCCTACGTGGTTTTTCTTTTTCTTTTCTTTCTTTGAACCGCCCAGCCATTTATAGGATTCAACCTTCATCCTGCTTTCTTTCTCGTTGCTGGACCTGTCTTCTTTCTCTGCCTGCTGTACTCCTCTCAGTCTGAACTTCGTGCTGGGGAGGTCATACAGTCTGTGCACCAATGTGGCCCCTTTTCTTAATTGATGTAGGGAGGGTTTCTGTGCCTACGTAGTTTTTCTTTTCTTCTCTTTCAACAAGCTGTGGGCACGAAGTCTAAGCCTACTAACATTCCTCATGACTTCTTTATCCAGATCCTTAAACAAATATGACGGGACACAGGAGGGAGCGCGTGCCATTTTATTCAATGGTTTTTCGCCAACAATAATATGTCACTGCTTTCCTGTTTACCTCTTGGGGACTTGGGGCACCCGCTTCCCTCCATACCCTCTGCTGTCTGTACCTCAAATCCCCTACAAAATCCTGCTTGGGAATCTTGGAAACACTCAGCATTTTCTGTTGAAATGCATCCCCATTGCGCATGCCATTAAATGCCTGAGACACATGAGCAGACCAACAAGAATCACCCCTATCAGCAAGGAGCAAATCCGCATTCAGCACTTGATGTACTGTCTTGCTGTTTGAATCAAGCATGATTTTAAAAAACTTGAAAGTGGCCCTACACCAATAGAATTGCAAAGGCTCTTGGTCACCCTCTCTCTGTACTGGCCACTTTGTGACAGTGCTCTTAACGCCTAGAAAATGCCTCAAGGAGCATAAGTGCCTTTTCTGCAGTTGCCTTTTGAACTCACTCCCTCCTCGTAAATATTCTGCACCCCACACTTGGTATGCATACATCCCAGCCGGAATGCCATACACCTTAGAAAGCCAACGCAGAGCGTGTGGTCTACTCCTCAAATCATGCTCATGCACTGCTCATCCAACTCACCTCACCTAAAGCTTAAACACTTCTCCAACCTCCATGATACTCTGAGGACCCACATGCACTAAAAACACAGACTTGGAAAGGCCAACACCGAGACAGGATACTACTCCCATTACCAAAGTCTTCTTCCCACAGTCCATAAAAAGGTCAATAATGCCTTCTGGACCATGCCAACACTTCCTTTTAAAATGAAACGTTTTTAAACTACCGCACAGGTACTCTCTTCAATCAAAAGCATGCAGAACGCTTCAAAATTTCCACCAGACTACAAAGGCCTTTTTCTGGGGAGCCAGATAGTGCCCTTCACATTCTTTCAGGATGTAAACGTTCCAACATGTCAAATATGGTAAGGAAAAGGAGAAGCTACGCAAGCGGTAAACACCCCAAGCGTTAATCAAGGAAAGGGAAGTATGGTAACTGAGTGCCACAATACTGCTAGCAGAATCCTCCTTAAAGCTGCCAGCAAAGGCCCTCTTGGGGCAGGCCTTGCCTTTATGGACATTGACAGCGCAGATCGTCTTGCTTTACAGGACCTCCAGATCCCTGAGCATTCAACAAATAGAAATCTCCCTAAGTATACTATCCCTCGTCACTTCCCTGACAAACAAAGGCTCACTTCCAGTTGCTTTGATTGCAATGTAGTTGTTACAATGAAAAGAGTGCCAAGGACCAATTCCCGTTATCCATTGAGAAGTAGAGGGGGGCACGGGGGAACAGGGAGCACTCAGCTCCAGCCACAGCCACTCCACCTACTTCCAAGGTTCGTCACCCAAGTCAGCTCCCTCCAGGACAGAGGCACGTCCATCTTATGGAGGTCAAATACTGCGAACACACCCGGCTCAGCTTCAGCTCAAGGCCTCCAAGCAGCAGCACCGCGATTTATGTCACCATCTTTCAAGGGCCTCAGCTCAAGTCACCCTCCATGCCATTCTGTTAGGTGTGGGCGGGGGCATCTATACCCCTCACACTTTGGAGCCTCTTAAAGAGCTTGGTGTTGATACCCATACAGCCATCAAGCTTGCTCTGAAGCTTCATGCTCATTCTTTCCAGTATGCTTATAAACTCGTTAGCACCAGAAGCGCTCTTGAGAAGACTTCTTTCACACTCATCACCGAGATCAGGCATGGTTACTGCTAGTAACCCTCCTGATCCCCATTAATTTTTTCTTTCTCTTGTTGGAGGGGATAGATGGTACCTAGGACCTTGGCCCTAGGTATCATCATTTCCTTAATTGATGTGGGGAGTGCTTTCACTGCCTGCATAGTTCTTCTTTAGTTTTCTTTTTACCTTTGATATGCACCCCACTAATCCACAAGAAGGTAAAAAAAACCCACTGGTTGTTGTGGATTCTGGCTCCATAACGTCGACCTTGTAAAGTCTAAACCTAAACAATCCCTAAATCACTTGACACTGAATCACACAGCCCTCCCCCCCTCGTGCTCCACCTCCCCTTATCTTCCCAAAGATTTACAAATCACGTATGGCCTGGATTTACATTGCACAAGGTAAATGTGTTGGGATGATAATCCCCAGCCGATTTCAATACCTTTACAAGGCATTCTGCAAGACCAACCTTGCTCGCTTGCACAAAATCATAATACCTGCTCCTGCTAGCTTGATATCCGAGCTGCAAGGGATCCTTGCTCGCAAGACTAAGCTAAAAAACAAGTACGCTAGCAAAAAGATGAAAAGTTCCTTTTCATGGGCCCTGCGTCGAAAAAGTTGTAACTGTTGATTACGGCTTGAATCAACCAGAATCACCCAGAAAAAGGCCGGTTGAAACAGCCCGGGCCTCGTGTAGAAAATGATTGATTCAACAACAGATGATTCCTCGTTGATTCAATGGGAGAAATGGTTGGTTCAACTACAGTTGATTTCCTCTTGAAACAACTGCTGATCAACGGTGGTTGATTCTGGTTGGTCCAACTGCTGATCAATTAGGATGATTGATTCAACCATAGTTGATCCCGCCCGGGCCTCGAGTTGGATTTGGTTGATTCAACTGTGGTTGATTTGCTCTTGAATCAAGTGGTGCTCAAGACTGGTTGTTTTCTGGTTGAAACAACTAGCTTTCAATCCAGTTGGTTGATTCAATGTCTAAATGTCACCTGTCCTGCTTGCCATATGGCATGCATGGAACACTGTTTCCCAATACTCCTCGATCAATACACATGAGAGCTGCCTAGAGATTGGTGGCAAGCCATGACGATTGAGTAGAAAAGCTTCCCAGGGGCTCTAAGGCAAAATCAACAAAAAAATGGCTGAAACACCCATTGATTCATTGAGAAATCAACCAGCCTCTTAATTCAACCATTTCCTGGTTGATGCTGGTTGATTCAACCAAAATGGTTGATTCAAGCAGGAACCAACCAGACCCTATTGATTCAATCTGGTTGAATCAACAGTTACAACTTTTCCGACGCTGCCGACTCACATCCATACTGCCCTCCAGAATTGCCCAAATTGACCCTTGGTAAGTCAAGAATAATGGCCTCCCCGCCGGACCACATCCCACAATACTAGCACTACTGGAGAGCTGAGCCCCTAGACATTCTCTCTGGTGCCTATCATAATTCCCCTTCATCCAGGTTTTCAGGTTTCTCAGTTTGCCATCCCATTTATGATGAAGACTTAATGACCCAAGCCTTGCGGCATGCTATCTACTCCGCCATTCTCAACACAGAGGCTATTGCTACTTTCATGTTCCTCCCTATCTGGGGAAAACACATTATAACCAAACTCCATTCCAAACTCATCACTGCCTATCCACATCTCTGTTCTGAACATGGAACCATCGCAAGTACCAACCTTTGCTACAACGATCCTCAATCCTGCCCCTACCAGGAAATACCTCTATCTCAGCACACCTGGGACCCACTGATGATTGCAGTCTGGAACACAGCTGCACAGTGTCGGCATCCATCAGGATCCATCTAAATAACCATGATCTAGCTTGGCTACAGGGCCTGGCTACAGCTGTACAAGAAGCCAACTGGAAGCTGCACAGTGTCGGCAACCACTCCATTCTAAAGACCATGCATGCTGAATTGCCTGGATTTAAAAAGTGTGGACGCCTCCCCAATTACAAACAACGAATCTCTATAATTCCAACCAATCCACGCATAGATGTTCAGAAAGGAGTCTTTGTACATATCCAACGTAGTCCACCCCTCATGCTCAAAATCCCTGATTTGAGAATCTGGACGCACATCCATGGCAGCTGTCGCATCCAGTATGGTAAGCAAGAAGTTGGAGCAGACGTTTACTGCCCTCTCACTGAAAGCAATTTTTTTGTAGAGCCCAACAGTGCTGGAATTACCAACACCATTTGTTGAGCTGAATTAGCAGCAATTACTGTTATGAAGATCAACTCACCCATTCTTCCCTCTCCCAGGCTATCATCAATTAGGCAGCGCACTCCACATGCTCTCAAGCATGAAAACTGAACGCCACAATGTTTTTGGAAGAATGACCTTTAAAGCTCTCATTAAAAGCCCTTCAAGAGCAGGCTTGGTTAATGCAAACTAAGAAGGTGATGATAGCGCAAATCCCTGCACATGCTCCAAATCCCTGCACATGCATCAAACAGATTCATACCCACTTCCCTCTTTCCACGTAATTTTCCTGAGAGATATAGATTCACATCAATTTCAAGTTGTTTTTTGGACAGCTGCGACCAGGACCTGTAGCCAAGCTGGGTTGTGATTGTTCAGATGGATCCTTGCAGCTGCGTTCAAGACTGTGACAATCTGAAGATCCCAGGTGTGCTGAGAAAGAGGCATTTCCTGATTGGTGCAGGATTGAGGATCTTGTGACCCTGTCGACACGCCCTTTTACATGGGGGGCGTAAACGGGGTGTAATCTCCCTGGGAATTTGCTAGTTTTGCTCAACTCGGCGACTCATCTCCTACGCTCCATCTCCATTACCACCCTCATCAAGATACTCAGGACCCACTGCCCTTCAATTTTTATAATGGTAAAAGCAAAGCCTGTCCGTAAACCCTTATGCAAAGGGAACGGCTAAGCATCAGCAAGGCCAAAAGTGCAGCATTCAAACCATCATTTGTGTGCTTTGCAAATTTGCAATTGCTCGGAACACCCTTCCCTCCCCTCCCGCACGCCTCACCTTCCCGACACTGGAGTACTGCAAAAAAGCGTGGTCTAAGACCACAGCCTCAGTAGTGGTGCTCCCCAAGGGATATTTCTTGGCGAAGCACATACACTTCAATTTAGGCCTTTTGTGGTGGAGTGGACTCATGGCTCTTTTGAGCCAAAATGTCTCCTTTTCCTTAATTGATGTAGGAGAGTTTCCTCTGCCTACGTACTTTCTCTTTCTTTCTTTAGGCCTAGGAATGGGGTAAGAGGCACCACTTCTAGGATGGGGAAGTACGATTGCTAACAGTTGAATGAGTGATTCCTGAAAAATATTCTAAAGAAGGAGGGACAAGACAAGCCGCGGCAACTGCAGGGAGTGCAGCTGATATATATCAACTGTGGTTGAAAGGTTTCTAGTGCTTGTGCTAGGTTCAACCTCCAGAGCTATATAAACCCTGTGAAATGGATCAGTTGGGACAGTGAGCAGTCAACTAGCACAGCCACAGGCTATGGGCCCATAGCGTACCTTAACGGTCCATCCAGCTGGTAGTACTGCAGCAGGTAACTACACTAATCAGTCAGATAACTACGCTAACTTCCACGTTATGAAAATGTAACTAGCGCACCTGGGCCAAGATCCCGGGTCGAAGGGGAAATGGGTGAGAATGGGTAAGAATCAGCAGAGCCGAAAGTAACAAGTTGCGCGTTTTTCCAAATACCAATAGGTCTATTCCCCTTTTCCCTCCCTCCCTCCCTCATTGCTGACACTGTGTCAGTTACAGCCATTGACAGTGTACAGCCATGACTGTGCACTTGGACAAAGCCCATGGCGCCCCCCCAAGTACACCCCATGCATGCTGCTAGCCATATCAGTATAACATAAAAAGCATGAAGCACATAGAACATTATTTTACTGCTGCTCCTCGCACTCCACTAGTTACGTTTTTCCTTCGAAGTACGATCTCCTAGACAGGGAGGTGTCAACTTTTATAGATGAAATAAATTTCAATTTTTATTTAAAAGTTTAACAGAACCAGCTGGTCAATGATAGATGACATGTGGCTGGATCATCCAAACTGGGCCTACCCAGACTCTCGGAAGCTCTAGGTGCCAACATGCATGAGTATTAGTCTTCCAGACTTGAAATGGTCACTCACTCAATGTCCCACAGTGAAGATGAGAGGAGCAACACGCTTATCTCCCGGGGCGGTGTTTGGAAGCCTCCCGGACAAGTCATTGGAGGGGCTGGCGCCATGCCTGTTCCTGCCAAGCAGCTCACAAGTAGGCCAGGAGCGGCAGCTTCAGGCAGACCTGGAACTACCGCCAGCCATGGGGGACATTCTTTGCGCACATTGACAGGGAGAAACGAGGTGTGGTCATGTTGTGGACAACAAACTGGCAAACTGGCATAGGTTTGGATTTCATTAGCTCAATATAGAATACGGGTGAAGAGAATTGCACTGCATTGACTGCATACATGTGGGTGAAAAGAATTGCACTGCATTGACTGCATACATGTGCTGCTTCTCAAGCACTTGCTGGATGCACCACGCATTTGTAAAGCTGTCCAGTTCCCTTCTCACTAGCTCAGGTTACTTTTCAGTCAACTATGCAGGCTGGGCTGTACGACAGGGGAAGTGTGTTGCAGCATGCAGCTCTGAACAGCTATGCAGTAGAAGAGCGAGCCCTTGAGCATGAGGTCAAACGGCACTTGCTGACAATGCCGGGGAAGGTGAGCAAGGATTCAGGCTGAGCAAAGCTGATATATCTGCAATTAAGCTGTCCGCATTTACAGTTTGATGCTGACATTGCCAGGGAAGGTGAGCAAGGAGTCAGGCTGAGCAAAGCTGATATATCTGCAATTAAGCTTTTTGCACTCACAGTTTGATAAGTGTGTGCACACGTGAAGGACACACACCCACACACACGCACATAGTGCAAAATCAACACGAGTAGTGCGCGCTGCACTGGAACAGTCCATGCCTACATTGCATGTTTTGTGCACAAATGCATGAACACATTGACAGCGCATATCAGTACCAGAAGGCGGCAACATGCGTCAAGACATGCGCCACCAAGCAACTTTGTTGCACATCTTTTCCACTGCTCAAGCCTACTTTGTCTATGGTTTCACGGGGCCTGAGCTCATACCTCTACCTGAGCTTGATGGGAGCTCATGCGTTCAGATTCATGGGACACGAAGGAAAGGGGTGTAGCTCGCACCCCTGAGCGTGCCATTGCCACCCAAAGGTGCAAATGCACCTGTAATGGGATGTCTGCGCACTTTCAGCACTCTTGCCTCTTGAAGGTGCATGTGTACACCCCAACCCCATGGGCATAGGCTAGCAGTCGCACGTTTTGACTGAAGGCCTCTCTTTCCTGTAACCCTGTAACCCTGTACACCCTAACCCCATGTGCAACCGCAGACTGGCACTCAAGGGATGCGCCCCATCTCAGCTTCAGTCCACAGCAAAACGCCCTTGAGTCCTTCAGGTGTGTGTGTATGTGTGTGTGTGTGCGTGTGTGTTATTTTTATGTGTGTATGTGTAACATGTGTGTTGTGACTACAGGTTGCATGACTACCTGCAACATGCCACCCACGCAACGCTGCCTGGACGCACAGCATGCCATTCATCACAGCATCACACAGCACGCCATCCATGACAGCACTACACAGCACCACACAGCATGCCACCCGTCCGTACTTGCTGCTCACAGGAGGCCTGGACACACAGCATGCCATCCATCACAAGCCGCCCGCAACCCGCTCTGCCAGTGCGATGAACAGCACCACTCCCAGTCCCCGCACAGAGCATCCCTCGCACGGCCATCGCATGCACGCCACAACCAAAGCTAGGGTGTCCCCCCCTCCCTTTGACATCAGCAGCGCGCGTGAAATCTGGCCGGAGCCTCCCCTCCATCACTTTTCACAGAGCTTCGACTTAGGAGATGGCACAGCATCAAGCCACGACCGGAATTCAGGTCCCCTGGCCTCTTTCACTCCCCCTGGCTTCGCTACCAACGGCCACTGGTCCCACCCACTACACCAGCAGCAGCAGCAGCAGCAGGCAGGCACGCCCACCTCCTCCTCCCAGCATCTGCACCTCAGCCGCCGCACGCACAGTGCGCGCTTGGACAAGCGCTGGGGGCCACCCAGTAGCAGCATTGGCGTGGGACGGCCCGTGAGCGCCCCCCGCAGCCCCTCCCCCCACCCTTCCTCCATATACGCACAGGCACAAGCTGCGGCGCATGCAGGAGGTGAAGGCCACCCCCACGCCCGTCCGCCATCCCCCTCTCCTGCCTCCACGGGCCGCCTTCGATCTGCGGGCCTGCACAGATCCGGCTCTCTGTCCCGTTCCGCAAGGCCCTATAGCGGGAAGCCCTTGGCAGCCAGCGGGAGGCCCGCAGTGTGGGCGCCCCCACCGCTGCATGTCCCTGCCACCCCCACACGCCCCACCACGGCCACAGCGCACACCCTAGGGCATGCAGCAGAGGCGCTGGGCTTTGAGACGGGCTCTGTGACGGGGAGTGTCAATGGCAGCGGCTCGTTCAACGGCGGTCGCCCCAGCACCGCCAACACGGTGCGTGAGGTGTTCTGCTGAGGGTGCGTCGGATGACTGCACGTGGGATGCGTGATGTGGGCATCTGTGTGGGCAGGCAGCGTGCTTCACCACGCGGGGGGCTCGTTTCTGGTGCTTAACCTGAGCACACTTTCTACGTGTGCATTCTTGTGGACCATGGCACACAGTCTGAGGTCCATGGGTGTTGCCTTTAACGGGGCTCATTTTGAGTTTGGGGTGAAAATGGATGACTTTGAGAAGTGCCATATTTCCTCACACTGCACCTGCATGATGGCATATTGAACCTGCTCATTTGTAATTCATGGTGCATGAAGACAAATGTGACGGTCTGCTATGGGCGTTTTGCTGTCGCTACTCCTCCAAATCCATGGAGAATGGTTGAAGGGCCAGCCCCTGGGACGCCGGGGGAACCGCAGCTAAGGCCTGTAATATCTTTTGCACTCGGTGGTTATCTAGAAGGTTGCGTGGGTGTAGTCCTTAGGCTGGAGGGCCCATGGTCGGAAAGAGCACTGTTGTACCTGAGCTGTGTCACTCCCATTCACCCATTCGCAAAAGCCTGTCACTCTTATCAGGCACTGTGTCAAGTTGAGAGCTGAGGCAGGCTGTTTCAAGTTGAGAGCTGAGGCAGGCTGTGTCAAGTTGAGAGCTGAGGCAGGCTGTGTCAAGTTGAGAGCTGAGGCAGGCTGTGTCAAGTTGAGAGCTGAGGCAGGCTGTGTCAAGTTGAGAGCTGGGGCAGGCAAATTTTCATATGTGATCAAGGCACACCATAATCACGTCAATAGACGTGAGAAAAGGGGATTGCAAGGCGATTACAAGAGGCCACAGCTTGGTGTCCTGGCTGATCGTGCCGATAGACCTAAGAAGTGAGTTTGGAGTAGCAACAGGTCCTGCACTTGACACCCCCTTGTTTGCAGATTCCAATGAGCTGTGTAGGCTCCCCCACCCGCCCGTACACTGCTATGTCTGGGACGGTGCGCCCACAGAGCGCAGCCAGCCAGCCCATTGTCGTGCCTGGGAAGTTCCCCGTAGTGAGTGGTTATTTCATGTGTAAGGTGTTGCATAATGTGGGAAGTGATATACATGAGCGCTGCCAGCCAGCCCATCGTTGTGCCTGGGAAGTTCCCAGTAGCGCTTAGATTCATGTGGAAAGTAGAAAGCCCAGAGCGCCACCAGCCAGCTCACCGTCGTGCCCATGAAGTTCCAAGTAAAAGAAAGTTCCCAGAAGCGAGTGATCATTTAATGTGGAAAGTGGAATGCCAGAGCGCTGCCAGCCAGCCCACTCGTGTGACTGGGAATCTCCCAGTTGTGAGTACAGTTGTAGCTTTTCCATGCAGGGAATAGGCTGCTAAACTGTGCTGCAAGAACAGTCGGACACGCAATGCTCTTCTTGTTTGATGCAGCATTTCCACCACCTCTCGGTTCATCCGTTCCCTTTCATGTCAGCACACAGATGCATTGCAAGTGCGCAAGTTACGGGTCAAAAGACAAAAGGCCTCCAGTCAATACACCTTACTGCCAGCTTGTTCATTATAAGAGGAGTTCATGAAAGCATGTGCATTGTAAGTTTGTAAGTGTACACACTGGGAACAGGATACAGCCAGGTACCCCAACAGGAGCTTTCCGAAATGTCGCCAAGAATTGTGTACTCATGTGCACATTGCGTTGAGCACAGTCACCCACAGAGCATTCAGCACAGCACCCCGCTCCGCCGCAACGCACATACATCACATATGCCTACCATTCAATAATCTGTATTCATTTATTATTATGTGCGCAGTGCTCCCGGCCCATCAGTGGGTTCAGCGCTGCCTCTTCTGCCACGCGCCAGAACCCTGCTGCTGCTGCGATGCTGGCGCTCAACCCTAACAACACCAGTGTGGCTGACCAACCTGTGTACAACCTGGAAGCAGAGTTGCATGAGGGCATTTGCACGGTACGACGTTTGATTTTACATGCCAGGCATGTGCATGAACATGGCAGGCACGCGCATGGCAGGCATTCTCAATTGCGCAGCGAGGCATTCGCTTGTGCATGGTGTGTGTGCGTTGTGTGCGTGTGTATGTGTGTGTGTGCATGGTAGGCATTTGCATTTGCTCAGCAAGGCAATTGCCTGATAAGCAGTGCTGTCCGCAGATGTGGACACTAGGCTAAGTGTCTGCAGACATGTGCCACAGATGGACCTTTAGATCATTTGAAGCACAGTCCACTATCACTTACCTGGTACCACTTGCTGGTCTATTACAATCCAAATTGTTACAGTTGGAGCGGTTTTTTTAATTGAGCTCAGGAGTTCACCAAGGGAAGCTGTTGCAGGTCGTGGCCGATTGCACTTTATGGAATGGCAACGAGTGCCCTTTCACCGCTTGCATTGGGATCGTGAGGGGGCCGTGCAGTGGATGTCCTCCAATGCATGTTTGAGTCTGCTGATTAACCTCATATGTGCAAAGATACTCTCATCCCACCAAAAGCCAGCTCTCAGCAAGGCATCCAGCAAGGCATCCAGGAGCCAGCTCTCAGCAAGGCATGTGTTGCACAGGCATGTGTTGCATCGAGCACATCCTTGCTCAGGATCAACACCTGCACCTGTTTCGCCTTTGCAGTCTCAAGACGTGGTGGACTACTACACGCAGCATGGCCACAGCGCAGCCAAGAAGCTCTTTTACCTCAACAAGGCCGTACGTAAGTGAACAGGCTGGGAGCAAAAGCACTCGTTTGGAAGGCAGGGAGCAAGCACACTCATGTGTGGGCTGTGCACGGGTTGCAAAAAGTGACACGCTTTGGTGCCCCTTCGGTTGTGAAAGAGGTGTTGCTGCTTTTGCGCGCGTGTAGCGCACAGGGCAGATGCAGACAAAAACTCAGATCTGGAGTATGGTTTAGCCACTGGGTCTCCTTGGCTTTGTGTGTCACCTCCAATGCTTGAAATTCCACCCTGTTTTGTACCACAACAACACAACTCTACTGCCGTTCCATGCCTTCCCCTGCGTTCCTTTTGCACACCCTCTTCCTTTGCCTTTTGTTCATACTTTACCTTCTTCCTCAGCCTTTGTGCACCCCCTTCCTCGGCCATCCTTTTGTGCACCCCCTTCCCCTGCCTTCCTTTTATGCACCCCCTTCCCCTGCCTTCCTTTTGTGCACCTTCCTCCTCTGCCTTTGTGCACTCTTGCAGCGCCCTCGCCCTACGACATCATCTCGCCCTTTGACCTGGTGGTCGTGCCTGCCAGCAAGGTGAGGAAGCTTGGGAATCTAAGGGCTTTGCAAGGCGAGGCCTTGGACCTAGTTCTGTCTGCCAGCAAGGTGTGGAATTAAGGGCTTTGCAAGGCAAGGCCTCTGACCTGGTTCTGCCTGCCAGCAAGTTGAAGAAGCTTGGGAATCTAAGGGCTTTGCAAGGCGAGGCCTTGGTCCTAGTTTTGCCTGCCTGCAAGGTGTGGAGTTAGGTGTTTTGCAAGGCGAGGCCTCTGACCTGGTTCTGCCTGCCAGCAAGGTGTGGCATTGTTTGGCAGCGCCAAGACATGGATGCACGGCGGTAATTATGAAGTAGTGCCAAAGCATGGACGCAAAGGTTGCATGCCATGGAGGAGTTCACATGACAGGAGGAAGGAGCACAAACGAATACGATTATATGAACAGGATCATAGCATGCGTGGCAGGATAATAGATTGGGTTGAACAAGAGACCAAGAAAAGTTGAGCGCATTGGTTGGGTCCAGCCTGTACGAGCAAGCAAGGAGTGGATTTTCCCTCTTAAGGCAATTGATGTAAATATGACCATTTGAGTGGTGCCAAAGGCACGGGGGGCCCTCATGCCTTCAGACTTTACAATGGCTACTACTGCCGCAACTGGTACAACTTATGCCACACTACAGCCATACAGCTGCTGCTTCTGCTGTTTCACTATTGACATACAGCTGTGCTTCTGCTGTTACACTACTGCCATACAACTGCTGCCACTGCTGCCACACTACTGCCTTACAACTGCTACTACTACTGCTGCCTCATGCTTTGCAATTACTAAATTTTGTTGTCATGTCAACACACGTCATGCCAACACACGTCATGTCGACACATTTACTCGTAACATCAATGGTAACAACAGCACTACTTCACACTGCTGCCCCTCAGTGATGGAGATTGCAAGGAGCATGCAGCTTTAAATGCCCCCAATTCGTCTAGTCTCAAAATGCAGGCAGGGCAAAGATCATTATTCATGCACGGTGGTGCAGTTCCTGCACAGTGCCCCCAAAAGTGTTATTGTTTCATGACGCGTGCAGGTTGAGCGTGAACATTGGACCATGAGTGTGATGGGAGTGGTTCATGTCACACAGGGCGAGGAAAAGGAGGCAGAGTTCACAGAGCTTGGAGAGTGGATCAGGTAGGGGACAAGCCTATGCGGATGAAGGTACCTGTGCTGCCTTTGCAAGTGAGGTCGACGTATGGACTTCATTTCAATAGCCTGGCATGTTTCTACCTCAACCTCGGCTACAGCATCAGCTTGCTCTCTTTTTGGGGCTTGGCTGGGCTTCAGAGCCTTAGGGTTCTAATAAAATCCACTTTGCACAGAAAGTGGTCTGTGCAGACTCCACTTCGTGCATTGTCTACTAGCTGGACTGAGCTCTGCAAGTTTCAGCATGCAAGGTGAAGAGTGACCTCCAGCAAACTTGAGCTTCCATGCCATTACATCTGGACTTCGAAAAAACGGGCAAGCTTGTTGAAACCTGCAAGCTGCACACCACACAGTGGGGCGTTATATGTTCGTCGGAGACGCATGTGCTGGCCAGCCTTCAATGCGTCTCTGCAAATGCATGCTCCCTTCTGGCCAGCACAAAGTTGCATGCGCTGGCCATTACGAATGCACCTCTGTTCATGCTTACACCCAGCTGGCCAGCACAGAGCCACATGTGCTGGCAGTGCATGGTACGCCTCTGTATGTGCTTACGTCCAGCTGGACAGCACAGAACCATGTCCTGGCCAGCACACAATGCCCCTCCTGCTTTTGCATTAGCCCCAGGCCAGATCTCAGGTCCCTGCCTTCAATCTACTTGATGCAGGCTTAACTCTATCTATGGCTTGCTGCGCAAGATGCGCTTCTTCAAGCTTTACTACATTTGCAAGTCCTTTTCCCACTGGCGCAAGCTGGTGCGCCGCCTCCACTATCGACGCGTGCGCACAGAGATTGGGCGGATGCTTTTCCACTCGGTAAGATGAGGGTCAATTGGGGCTTACAAAGGGTTACCTGCCACCCAGAGCTCTGACCGTTGACTTGGGAAGTTGATGCTTTCAAACCCTTGAAAGGCGCTTGTGAGTCAAAGGAGGTGAGTTGGGAAGTCTGTGCCCCCAAGAGAACCTCCCAAAGGAGCCAAGGAGGATGCCTGGGATCCTTAGCCCTTCTTATGTGTTTGCCTGCGCCATCTAGCCCTTCTCATGTCTTTTGCCTAAGCTTTCTTGTCTTTCTCGTGTTTTCCATCCTCTGTCAACTGCTTCTTTCACCGACAATACATATTTGCCATCCATATGTGTAGTGCTTGCCTGCATGTGCTCAATGCTCCTTTGCTCTGTACTTTTAGGTGCTTGCCCCTTGCTTGATGCCTTTTTGCACCATCAATGTGTATTGCTTGTCCCTTTTCTCAATGCCCTTTGCGCCATCAATGTGTACTGCTTGCCCCTTCGTCCATTGCCCTTTTGCGCCAACAATGTGTACTGCTTGCCCCTGTGCTCCATTCTCAGGTGCCAACCTTCCAGCCCTGTCTTGGGCATGTCCGTGGCCTGCTTAACGAAGTGGAAAGCACCCACGTCCTGGCGGTGCGTGAGCATGGCTGGGAGCTTTTCTTTATTCGGATTAAGTATGATACTTAGAGGATGAAGTTTAAATGTGCGATGAATGAATTAGGAGCTGCGCGCATTTCATGTGCCAAGAAAATTAGGTAACAAGCTGGAACAAGAACCAATGAAAGCTGCCCTTTGCACTGCAGATCAGCAATCGTCCTGACAAGCTTTACCTGATCGAGGATTTTGCTGCTGAGCAAGATGACCACCGCGACAAGGTGGTGGCCCCCACTCTGAGTTCAAAGATTGCACAGGTGAGACTAAACAATTTGCTATGGCCAGAACTGTCAGCGTATGTTGTGCAAAATCGTGTACGCTATGATCTGAGACATCAAGAAGCTAGCATTGATCATATGAGCCTGCAAATATACACATGTGTCCCAGTTCATTGCAACCATATATTTTTCCCTAAGCATCAGCTTTTCAAACATTTCCGACTTGAAAAAGGAGGACGCATGTGCTGCCTTTACCAATCATGGTGCATTGGCGCATCTTCTGACTAGAAGAGCACATCATGCCCCTTGTGTGCACTCAGGTCATCGAAAGCATTATAGAGCTTTGCGGAAAGGTAGAGACGGAGCGGCTTCGGATGGAGACCATGGTGAGCTTTTCATTCTCTTGTGCACATCCCTGACACTTTTACCCTGTTCTCCATTGGCACTCACAGACAAAGCAACACCTTTTGTAAAGATAAGCAGAAGTCCATATTTGCTCAGCTGTGCATGTTTCCCTGAAATGTGATAGAAAGGTCCACTCTTATAATCAAATCTATTGGTACTTTTTCCTGTGTCTCCTCCATGTGCAGCAGACTTGTGCCAACAAAATAAGTAGGTGGATGAAATTAATTTATGTCTGCTCTCCTTGGGATGCAGACTTGCATTGGCAGACTAATTAAGCTCAGAAGTGAGAGTTTCCCGCCCAATCTTGCTTGACAATGGTCTTGCACTTATGACAAGTGCTTTCTGGTCCCTTCCACCATGGAGCCACTGATTCATTTTTATATATATATATATATATGCGCTCTGGCTCACATGCAACCACGAGTGTGCATTAGCATGGATTTACACACATCTGTTTGTGCTATACCTCCATCTCTCGTGCACAGACTGACATTCAAGTCCTGGTGGATAATGACTTCAAGGTTGGCATCCCGTCCATGGTGAGTGGACAGTGTTGATGGTGTTTATGATGGTGGTGGTGGGGTTCAACTGGCCTATTTTGCCGGACATGCTCTTCCTTGTTTTTCTTTCCAAATCTGACCATGTCAATCATTGTAGTTCCATAAGGTACCATGTTCTCCAAAAACTGATAAAATTACGGGACTCCAGATCACTTTCCCGCCTCAGATCACCCCAAAAGGGCCCACAGCTCCACCCTGGGACCAATTTCATTCCCAAAAACTCACATTATCTACATGTACATGCTAACAACCTGCTTATTAACATAAAGGAAAGACAAAAGTAATTAGTTGGCCTTATTGGCACCTTTTGTGCTGGAAAAGAAAAGCATATGCCAGCCAAAAGGCAGCGTTCATTAAGGAAAGGTCCCCTAACTAGCAAGCTAGCAAGTGTGTCATTGAAGTGTGCTGAATTTCTTCCAAGGGAGATGGCTGAAATTTTGTACCTCACCAACCACTGGGTCTTTTGGCTTTTTCATCCTATTTTTCAATGATGCTCTCTTGATACAAGGATTCCAAATCATTAACGATCACCCAATTTTGTGCAATAGGTTGTCCAGAGTTGAGATATAATCAAAGTAGGGTTCATGCTGCGGCTAATTAGGCACATGGGCCACAATCTTGGACAGGTAAACTTGATGGCAAACCACAGCTTGGTATTTGCAACCAAGCTTGAGTGCTCAAGGTTTTGGGACACCTATGACAAGAGCATAGACAGGTTGAAAAACGGGCTTCATTTTGCAACCATAATGAAGTGTCCAAGGTTTTGGCACACCTATGCTGGGAGAACATAAAATGTCCCTATTTTTGGGAGTTGTTTAACTTTCCAAGAATAGCGGGTTTGCACTGCTTGAGCCTAATGAGTATAGCAAGGGAATAAACAGCTGTAACCTGATATTGGCTGCAAGGCAAGGCTTAGGATGGCTGCGCACTGTGTGGGATGTTGGCTGCAAATCAAGGCTGTAGCCTCATGGTGATTTTACCTGGAGTGGTTACAGTCTGCAGTTCTGAAGCCAGCAAGGCTCGTAGCAGGGAAATAATGGATGCAAACTTTATCTTGGCTGCAAGTCATGGCAAGCCTTATGGTGGCTGCTTTGCTGCAGGTGGCTGGCCAGAAGAACAAGAGCATCAGCGCTATGAAGGAGGAGCGCCGCGCGCTGCTGTACCAGTATCAGCGCATATGTCATGAGTGCAGCAGGCTCAGGCACTTTGTTCGCCTCATCGATTACATGGTCAGTGCGTCTCATGACTGCGCCACATGGGGTGTAAAAGGATGACTGCATGCCAGTGTCCATATGCTGTCACTTTAGGGTCAGGCTCTTGGAAGTTTGCTGTCCATGCTGTGATTTCAGAGTTTGGTCTTTAGGGGGTTGCAACCCTTCCACTGGCATGCATTGCAACTCCTTTTGATTCTGCAGATAAATGAAAAAGATACCTATTGCAATGGTGACCTGGAGGCTCTGTGAGTGTCAGCTGCCTTACTTTCTTGTCCTAGCACGTGCATGCGCTCGCAAATACACACACGCTTACATTTTTCATGAGGATTGCAGCTGCTCAGACAGCAACCTCTGCAGCTTTCCAGAAGCCTGTAGGCGCAGAGTGCTCTTGAGTTGCTGGGCCCTCCTGTCTTTCCCTCCCCTTTCCTCAGATGTAACCTCTGCAGCCTTTCAGACGCCTTCAGGCGTAGGGTGCCCTTGAGTCGCTAAGCCCTCCTGTCTTCCCCTCCTCTTTCCTTTGGTTTACCATGCTTCTATCATACCCTGATATATGTAAACACAGGTGGGAGTAACCATCGTGAATGTGGGTGTGAGTGCTGCCCAGGATCTTCTTGCCTACTTCAAAGACCCCAACAAATCGCGGGTAAGGCCTGAGGCTGAAGGATAGTGCGTTTTAAGCCTGTCTTATTTGAAGCACAGATGATCTTGTTAGGTAGTCCTCACTTACTACCTACCAACCCATCTATACCAATTCAACTGCTTCTCCATGGGAGACTCTGCATTATGGTTTGACGACGGCTTTGTGAGGTGCCCTTTCTCACTTGCTTGCTTGAAGTTCTCATTTTCTCACTCCCTGCTTACCGCCTCTGCCAACGATTGCTGACTAGCTGATCTTTCCTGGAAACCATCTGGCATGCTCCCCCCACGTGTACTGCTGTGCCTCCGCTTGCGCACGTGTGCTGTACCCTCCCATGCAAGGCACCGCTACTCTCAGTCCATGTGACGTTGCATGCAACTATGGAAGCAAGGCAGCTGAGGACGTCCACAGAGTTTTCTGTGTTTCACGTCATTCTTTATCCATTCTTTATTCATTGCAGGGCTGCTTCAACACCACAGTGTCTTACCTGGAACGGCCCAAGGCGTACAAATTTGAGCCCCCACATGCTTTGGTGAGATGCGCTTCCTGCTCTCCGTGACAGTAAAATGTGTGTGTCTCTCACTTGCAGTGTGTGTGCCTGCTTGTAAAGCAAAGCAATGGCCTTTGCGTGTGCAGTGCCTTCTAGTGGGAACTCAACCAAGTTCCCACCCGACTCATCAACATGATGCATGACTTGTTTGGAGCCCTCTTCCCTTGATAAGCATTGCCAAATATGACCAGTGTATTGGGCAGGTAAAGCAAGTCACCACAGCATTCTCTGGTGACCTTGGTAGCCCTGAGCCTTCCAACAAGTGCTGTTTTGGAGCGTGTGCAAAGTACGTTCAGCGCTTGCAAAGCTGAGCTGAGCGCTGTCATGATCGAGCTGCCCCTGAGAGCATGGCTGCGCGAAAGAAGCAGCATTGGCCGCTTTGTGGCAAGTATTTTGTAGGTGCAGCACTGGTCTGTTTGTGGCGTGTTTGTTAAGGTATAGCATAGGCCTATTTATGGAAAGCCTGCAGGGATGCAGCTCAGGCCAATCTGTCTGTCTGTGATGAGTCCACAAAAGGCGTTTTCTTTTTGCATGGTGTTGACAGTCCAGCAGTCAGCGTCTCCCAAACTATTTTTTGTGACCGGGCCATTGAAGCTGGAACTGTAGCAGAGTGGGGATTTGCAGCAAATCCTCAGCCCTATTCTCAGAGGTTGCTGAGCGTGGTACGGATGTTGTCTATGTTGTAGAAGGGCATCGAAAAACTCACAGCTTTGACACACAAATACACACCTCTGTGCGCATGCCACTTCGCATCCAGACTCTCTTCACTTGGCCCCTCTTGTCTGCCATACCTTTCGCAGTGTTGGCATGCGCAGCAGCTCGAGCACTGTCACATGGAAATGCTTTTTGTTGGCAAAGCATTGCATGCATTGGTGCACGATGCCATAGCAATTCAAGCACTTGCATATGGTGGAACTGTTTGTGTGCTCTTGCAGGTGGCAAAGCTCACAGTATACATCATGGATCGTGAGGTGCACATGTGCCAAGAGCTGCCCCAACCCCTCACGCCCAAGCACCTCGCAACCTTGGCGTGCTTGCGCAGGTGGCAGAGCTCACAGCGCACGTCATGGATTGTGCGGTGCACATGTGCCAAAAGCTGCCCCAATCCCTGACGCCCAAACACCTTGCAACCTTGGTGTGCTTGCGCAGGTGGCAGAGCTCACAGCGCACGTCATGGATTGTGCGGTGCACATGTGCCAGGAGCTGCCCCGACCACTCACCTCGAAGCACCTTGCAACCAAGTTCATGGAACCCCATGAACAGGTCTGTCACTATTTAGTTTCAACACTGTTGTCAAGCTGCCTGCCCTTGAGTAATCTCATTACCCTGCGCAGCTACAGCAGAATCCGGCAGTGGTCATGGTGTGTTGCATGGGCCCCAGATTACAGGAGCAGAAGGCCTCCAGTCAAAGCGTCTGGCTGCCTGACATGTGCTCAAGGTGGAGCCTGGACAGGAGAAAGTGTGCCTCCCTGTTCAGTTGTGGCTTGTCCGCGTGTGGAGCTTGCTCGTGGTTACGATGGTGATCTTCAGCCAGGTCATTTGTTCATCAGCTTGTGGTTGTTCTCTGCCTGTAAAAACCAGCCCCATGTTTGTTGTAATGCTTCCATAAGCTGCATTCTTGCCTTGTTCACTCCTCGCAAGACACAGGTAAGTATGTATATCAGAAGGCATCCTTGAACCCTGATTGATTGATTGCCTGGCATCCTAGTCACCCTGGCCATGCACACAAATTGTGAGATAGGGATGCTGCATACATAGTAATCTGAACTGCACAATCGTTGGCCTCACCTTTTGCCCTGTGCATGTCCCACAGTTGTTTTGCAGTCGTTGCCGACTGATGAAAGCGACGCCTTGTGCAATTAAAAACGTGCGACCAAGAGCAAACATGTGCTGCGCTTGGTGTACCTGGCATGTACATGCTGTGTCCTTGCTGCATGCAGATCATGAACGTGCACAGCACCACACTGGGAACAGTCGAGTTCCAGACCACAAGGGCAGAGTGTATGGATCATGTGGACTCCAGTTATAGGCAGGCGGAGGAGTATGTGGTCGCCACGTTTGAGGTGCGCATGTGGGCTCGGTTGTACCCTTGGCAGTATGCTTTTGACCCAATCCCTCTTTGCACAAGGCTCTTTGGCATTTGCAAAAGGCTATGCGATGGCTTGCACACAGCTACGCAGCACTCCATGGTAATTCTGCTGGTGTGGCCAGGGTATGTGTGTGGCAAAAGAGCAAGCATAAGATGCAAGAGTTAACATGCAGACTGAGCTGGCAGCTCGTAGCCATGCGTTGCTTGGTCGCTCGCCCCACAGCTTCTGCCACTTCAACTCGTCAATGGCGGAACTCCCTGATTTTTCTGACTTGCGTCAACAGTCCAACAGGGTGGTGGAGAATATCTTCTGTCTTGCTTGTACAGGCCAACCGGGTGGTGGAGAACGCACGTGTGACATGGAACCTCACAGAGTACGAGTCCAAGCAGCACTCGCTGTCCTCCATCCGCCGTGACCTTGTGCTCAAGAGGAAATGGGGACGACAGGTGGGCAGGCACAGTACACTTGTTGCTTTCCTTTTCCCCCCTCTTTTTTTTTGGCAAACAAGTGGGCAGTGATTGTGCTCGTGTCTGTTTTTCTGTGCGTGTGCGTTACTGTTTTTAAGCGTTCCGGAGGAAGTGCGACAATCTGCATATCTGTGCATTCTGCCTTTTTTCCATGATGCGTTGCCATGGTCCAGTTGATGCAGCAAGAGTATTCTTGTCCACTTCGTCCTTTTTCCTCTTATTGTCTCACCTTAATAAAAAGGATCCGCTCATCTTTAGTGCATGTCCCCTTTTCAGCCTTTGTAGTATGTCCTTTTTTTCTTTTCGTAAAGAGGATCCACTGGCCTCCATTGCATCCTCCCCCTGGTTGGCCACCTATTATAAGGAAGCTGCCTCCTGTTCACCTGCCCTGCCGCCCCTTCCAGATCGACCAAATGAAAATGAGCACAAACATCGGCATCCTGTTTGTGGACTCCAAGAGCATGCGGTCCCTCCTGCAGAGCCATGTCACAACATCCATCGAAGACATAAAGAAGGTAAGCGCCACAACATCCATCAAAAACATAAAGAGGGTGAGTGTCACAACATGTATTGAAAATGAGGCTCGTCATGCTACAGCACGCAAGGACATAGACGTTATTTATGATGTGGGAAGTGAGCCTGGTTTGCTACTTTCATGCTGCTCGCGCTGCTGTGTTGCCACTCTACTTGTTGACAATTTTCTGGGAGCCCAGGCAAGCAGCCAACTTCTTCATGCGCAACTCAGCTGCTCAGTTGCAGAATGTTTTTATTTTGGCACTGCTGCCATCATCAGCAAATTCCTCATACGGAACTGAAATAATGCACAATGCTCCTGCCGGCACTGTCACCATTATCCTTGCACACCAGTGGATGTGCTCATGTAGATTGTATCGTGCCTGCACTGCTCCTGCGCAGGTGCTCTCCTCTATGGCGCGCAAGAACTGCCTGGTAGCTCTGGAGCAGGTGCGCGAGGTTTCACCTCAGCTTCACTTTTGCATTTCAAAGGGCTTTGAAGGTTGGTTGATGAAGCCTCACTTTTCAACCACATTCTTGTCCACCCTAGAGCCCTTCCTTACACTCGGCTAATATCGGCTAAGAAGTGTATCCCGACACTATTCCGCGGGCTGCTGCTCTTTTGCGAATGTATGTCCTGAGGCTGGCTGTGTGAGGATGCAAAGCAATTTGTATTGACAGACAGCACCTGCTGCGCCAGACAGTGCTCTGCTACGACAGACAGAGGCCTGCTATGGCTTTGGTGAAGTTGCACATCCTAAAGCTGTTCCGCGGGCTGCTGACCCTGTGTGAATGCACGTCCTGAGGCCTGCCTGTGCGTTTTGAGGCTGTAAAGCAGGCCGCTGACCCTGTGTGAACGCATGTCCTGAGGCCTGCCTGTGCGTCCCAAGGCTGCAAAGCAGGCCGCAGACCCTGTGTGAACGCATGTCCTGAGGCTGCAAAGCAGGCTGCTGACCTTGTGTGAATGCATGTCCTGAGGCCTGCCTGTGCGTTTTGAGGCTGCAGAGCAGGCCGCTGACCCTGTGTGAATGCGCGGCCACAGCAGCACAGGCCTGCTACTTTGCTCGCACGGGTTCTGTTTTCCCTTTCAAGACCATGCACAGCATCATTTCTTGATGCACTGCACACTGCTTCCTTCATGCAAGTGGAACTTGCCTATCCCACTCACTCCTGCCTCAAGTGCAGGCATCTCCTTACTTGTTTCACCCATCACATTGGGCCTCTCAAAGCTAGATTCTGTCCCAACACCACTGCATTTGCAGTCACGTGCATGGAACAAAGACCTGGAGGCGCGTCCCAGCGACCTGCACGGCTTTGCACGCCTCAAGCAGCGCCACCAGGGCATGGAGGCGGCCAAAGGGGAGCTGTTCAAGGTACTTTGGCATTGTCCTTGTGACTTTTTTACTTTGTATGCCTCAAGCACCACCGTGAGGGCATGGAGGCCGCCCAAGGAAACCTGTTCAAGGCGCAAGACCTGTGTCACACACACGCAGGAGCATTTTAGGTATGGTAAGGCATGCCATTGTCTCTTGGAAGTCACTGGGCATCTTGTTGCTAACAGGGTTGTGACTTTGCTCTCCCTGTGCGCTGCAATGAGGCTCTGTGCACAAAAGGCAAGCCTCACATTGCCATGTGGTACACATGTGTCTGTCTGGTCTTCTCTTGCGTACTGAGACACCTGCACATTTACCACAGGCACATCTGCATCTGATCTGCATTTGTTAAGCATGCATCTGCACGTGCTCATGAGCTTACACAATGGGAGATGTGCTGCGTGGCAACCGTTCGCAGGCAGTTCAAGTTGTGGACGACATGTGGGACACGTTCCGCGATTACGGCGGCAAGATGGAGAAGGACGACTTCCTGGACATGAGCACTCTGCACACCTCCATTGCCGACACGAAAGTGCGGCTCGAGGAGGTGTACGACTGGGTGGCATCGAGGCACACAGACATGGTGGGTGACCATGACTAAGGATTGTGGTTAGGGTGCGAGACTAGTATATACTGTATACTAGTATATACTAGTATATACTGTAGTATATACTAGTATATGGGGGGTCGTATACTAGTATACAGTTTCGAACTCAGAAACTCAGAGCGCTGAGTTCCTGAGCTCAGTGCGAATTCCGCGCGAGTGGGAAAGCCGAGAGGTCAGAATGTAATGTAATTGGCTCCCAAATCAGCAGCAATAAGGTGGAGGAGGGTAAGCAATTGCATTTAGGCACATGGTGCAAGCCAGAAGACTTGCTTGCAAGGCTCATCCAGCCTGCACAGCTCAAAGAGCACAAGCAGAGTTTGACGTCATTGTTGAGGAGCTTCTAGGGAGGCCATGTGCTCTGAGGTGCAAGGGGTGCAAGGGCAGCATCAGCCCTGCTAACCCCTCCCATCAAACAGCAAAACACCTTATGCAAGCAGCCCATGGAGCTAGAGTTTGTGGAGCTGGACCTGTCTGGGGAAGGATCCAGCCATGGCAGCAAGCGTAAGGCTACGCAGCAGCCACTGACAAACGCCTGTATGCCTCCGTCCAAGAAACAGCGACTTTCACAAGGAGTTCACCAAGTCTGTCATCACAGCTGAGCTCCTAATTAGGAAGCTGAGAAGATGGTTTATGTGAAAGCCAACTTGGGCAACCAGGAGGAGCGCTCAGATGCAGTGGAATTGCAGATGGATGCCTTGGGATAGAATGCTCTTTTCCAACTTTTTGAACAGCCTCTTTGTGCAGTTTTCACCTGGCTAGTTTACAGCAAGACTTCAAACGTGCCTGGTTTAGAATGATAGCTTGCAGAGACTAGGCGCAGTGGATTTTGGGGCAAGGACAGCACGCAAGGATGGCAGCGGATGTAAGGATGGTCGGGTGTCTCATTTCACATCTTTCGGCTCAATATTTCAGTTCAGCAACATCACCAGTGGATCCCTGGGGGTCAAAAACCCCACCCCACATGTAAATGATGTAATTTCTCTTGAATTGTGGACTAGTATATACTACATACTAGTATATATACTATTATATACTGCTTTTTTAACAGATATACTAGTATACCTCGCACCCTAATTGTGGTGCATGTGTGTGTGTGTATGTTGAAAAAGAGAGAGAGATTGGGAGAGGTGTGGACAAGTGTTTTCCGTCCCCTGTCGACGCATGTGCATCCTGCAAGCAAGTGCAGTGAGTAGCTTCGCATACATATCCACACATGATTGTCGTCTTTCATCTTGTATCACACATATGCTGCCCCACTCCTCGTGCATAAATGCAAACCTTTGTGCACTCTGCAGGAGGAGGAGGAGGAGGAGGCAATGTCTAGCGGCAACAACTGCCTGCGCTATTCCTTGGATTGCAACGCTTGCCCTGAATACCTCATACACCTGCAAGAAATCCACACACATGCTTTAAAAGTGGAGCTGATACTCAGCAACATCAACTATACCTGCGCCTTTCCTTGGATTGCAAAGTTTGTCCTGGATTGCAACGTTTGTCCTGGATACCACGCACGCTATCAAAAACACAATCAAGCAACATGCAGGTGGAGTTAATGTCAGACAGCAGAAACTGCCTGCGCTGTTCCTCTACTGGCAACGTCTCTCCTGCACACCATGCGCACCATCAAAAACCCAAACACGCGACATGCAGGTGGAGTCAATGTCAGACACCAGCAACTGCCTGCACTTTCCCACTGGCTGCAACGTTTTTCCTGCACACCATGTGCACCATCAATCACGCCAACACGCAAACACGTTCAGGTGGAGGCGATGTCCAGCAGCAGCACCAACCTGTTGGAAGGTGTGCATGGGCTGCTGACGGACGACTTGGCAGCGGGGCCCCTCAACGATCCAGAGTCAGACATGGTGAGTCAAGTCTAAGGTTGTGTCACAGTCACACTGGACACGGTGGTCGTCGAGTGTTGCCGTATCATCGCTGCCTATGTGCCCTGTCGTTGCCTTAAGCGCTCGGATCAAGCAGAGGTTGAGGGTCTGGTCTGAGCGAAGCCTCAGTACCCAAACCATTGCCCCGATGGCAGAGCTTCTTTGGGTGCTAGTAACAGGCATGGTTTTGAGCAAGTAGACTTTAGCCCCTGACATTGCCCTCTTCCCACAAATTGCAATCGATGCGTTGATTCTGCATGCATGCTTTTGCTGCTTATGCATGCACATACACACACATACACACACTTGAATGCACAAACGTTGCAGGCCGCCATGCTGGATATGCTGGATATGCTGGAGGCAAAGCTGGCGGGCATGGAGGAGGAGGCCCGGCTGCTGACACAGTACCAAGGGCTCATGAAGGAGCCCCAGGTGATAAAGCCACTTGTTGCAAAAAGCGATGCTGGGAGAAGCAAGTCACTTCCCTCTTATAATTTTTTGCTGATACAGAATCTGCCGCACTTTCTTGTTTGCTATGTTGTGTTTGGAAAGCTGCAACTTTAATACACTGCTTGCAAAGGAGCCAGGTTGAGACATTTTAATAAGCATGGACGCAGTGCTCTGTGCTCCTTTTCAACTTTCTTGACAAGCAGGTCGTCTGTATGGATTGTTTTGGTCGATTTATTTAAAATGGATTGTACTGCCACCTTTGTGGACTGGATTACTTGCCCATCCAAGAGCAGACGCTCACACATGATCGCGACACGCGTATGTATATGCTATATCCTTGGACAAGCCTAAACATGCAGGTTTATTTCCTCACAGCTAGGCTTTACATACACACGTGCTTGCCTGCAAGCATTGGCTGTGGCTTGCTTTTATTTTCCAACATATTTGCAGGAGGGCTTACTGCACTCTCCTGCATGTGTGGCATTCGCTTTGGAGGCACAAATAAACAAAAGTGGGGACTCTTTTCCTTTTGAACCCATATTTGCAGGAGGATTATGGCACTCTCTTGCATGTGCGGCATGAGTTTGAGCGGCGCAAAAAGGCGTGGGGCACGCTCGCAGAGTGGAGTGCCAAGAGCCACACCTGGATGCACTCCCCAGTGGACACCATCAATGGAGAGGATGTGCAGAGGGAGGTGGGTGGTGCTTTCCTGCAATGCACCATTCTTCCACGTTGTGTGTCATGTGTGTGTATGAGTTTTTGCTTGTTTGTTGTGGTTTGCTGATAGGATTTAGCTTGCATGTGTGTGTGTGTGTTGAGCCTGCTGGTACTCTACATGCGGTTGTGATGCTGAAGTCTGGTTTGCTTGTGCATGCAGGTGGATGATTTCTTCAAGAGCGTGTTTAAGCTCTCCAAGGCGTACCGAGATGATTTGGTTGTTGTCAAGGTGAGGGCTTTTTACAGTATTTCCATGCAGAGGCTCCTGTGTATCAGCAATCACATCAAAGCAATTGTTAGGATGCTTCCTGCATTGGCAGAGTACAGGCTTTCACGTTTGTTGTTTGCTCGACTGGTTTTCAAGCTTGGTAGGGAAAGAACAGCGGGATGGGGGAGTGTCTTCTTGCTGTTAGCTGCAGAGTGGAGGCAAAATGTTTTAGAGTCCAAGAAGTGCCCTGCATCTGTTCGCCCTGCACAAGGTTTTGGGGTACATTTCTCAATGTCCCATTTAAAGCATCCCTATAGATTATTACGTCAAAGAAGCTGGTCAAGGACACTGGGGTCTTTCTTTCACTGCGGACAAAGCACAAGATAACATTTTTAGCCAAATTCCCTTTGCTTGAGCTGCTTTCCTCTAAAGCATGCCCCTCAAACTCTAATTTTCATTTTCATTCTCCAGAAAGGTTGGAGATGATACTCGGTGGAAGGCATGCTCAGATTACCTCTGGTTCATCCTCATTTTGTAGGTGAAAGACCTTGTTGAGGAGTTCAAGTCGTTCATCCCCCTCTTCATAGAGGTCGGCAAGCCTGCAATGCAGAAGCACCACTGGAACCAGGTGTGTGTGTGTGTGTGTGTGTGTGTGTGTGTGTGTGTGTGTGTGTGTGTGTGTGTGTGTGTGTGTGTGTGTGTGTGTGTGTGTGTGTGTGTGTTCGTGTGTGTATGTAACAATGGCTACAAAGAGGAGGCCTTGATAAATGCAGCTGCTGCCTAGGAGGGGCATGAGAGCAATCGTACAACAGGGTGTGCGGGGCTTGCAAAGCCTCTAGTAACAGACCGGGATATTACGAATGGGCATTACCTTTATTGTCTTTTCCATGGTCCTCCTCAGCGCAAGGTGGTTATTAGCAAGATTGCATACCCAGATGTATCCTCACAATGACATCGCAATTTCACATCACAATGACGTATCATATTGGCAAGCAGCGCACTGAACAGTGCTGTTCCATGGCCTGGGCCCCTGTTTCAATGTTCGATTCCAAAATTGCTACAAATTGAATTTGTGCCAGAAGTCACTAATTTGGGGCATGTTGTGAGGTGAGGCCAGCGAATAGCCTCGTTGTCCCTGGCTCATTAAAACAAGGCAAACCATTGCTATGTAATTGCGTGCCTGTCGTGGTGGTCCTGCTTGGGTGGACTGGGCTGGGACATGTATTGCACATGCTCAAGGGGTTGTTGAGATCCACCTTTGGTTGTTCTCGTTTGGAATAAAGGCTTAGATGCAGACATGACTGCAATTAGCCTGCTCTCACTGCCTGCTTAATGTTGTCTTCCTTACCCACAACACACACGTACACAATATCCAGGTGCTCAACCTGTTGAATGTGGAGCTGGAACCTGAGCAGTCCTTTTCTGTCAGCAACCTTGTGGAGTGGGGTGTGTTTGACAACATGGAGGTGCGTGTAAAACTGCTTTCAAACTACACTGGGTTGCAAGCACTGAGGCATGATCAAGCTGTAGAGGTAGCAAACATTTTGGCATGGGCAACCTGCAGCATGGTACAGCACTGAGGCACTGAGGCATGGTCAAGCTCTGAAAAGATGCAAGCACTTTTGCATGGTCAGTAAGTTGTAGCAGGGTGCAAACACTTTGGCATGGGCAAGCTGCAGCATGGTGCTTTCATTCTGGCATGGCCAACCTGTAGCAGGGTACAAGTACTTTGGCATTTACAAGCTGTGAGGGGGGTAGCAAACTTTCTGGCACTTCACGTTGAAGCGAGGTGCAAGCAATTCGGCATGGCCATGTAGCAGTGGGGTGCAAGCAACTTGGCATGGTCAAATTGAAGCAGGATGCAAGCATCCTGGTATGTTGCATGATTCACCTTGCACCACTTCCAGATTGTAATGGGGTGCAAGCTTTTTAATACACAGCATGTGATGGGCAGCATGGAGGTGCGTCTCCACTGCACTGTGCTTGGCTTTGGCCTAAAGTTGTTCTGAAGCGTGGGCTCAATATGCCAAAGCACATGCAACATTGAGGGAGGTGTCTATCTGTATAGAAGATGCTTTTTGTGGGAACTAGTGGAAAGCTTATCCACCTTATCGGAAGTCAAGCTGCTTTATCCTTCAGCCCATTCCAATACTGCCGAGGCGCGCACGGCTCCGGTTGTGAAAAGCAAAATCAAAGCATAAGTGTCCACTGTCAGACAGTGGACATGAATTGAATGGATTGAACATCTTTGTTTACACAAGTTTGCGCTTCTGTGCTTTAGTGCTAATGAAGTTGGTAAATATTTACCTCGTGGTGTTTACGCTGAACGTTGGAAGGAGGACGAGCTTGAGGTCCTCCATGTTCGCAAAAGTATGTGCTTCAGTGCTTTTAAAGTGGTAACTTTTTACGCCTTGTGATGTTTATGCTCAATGTCTGAAGGTGGACAAGATTTCACTAGGATTTTAGCTTCCCTATTGCAGGGTGTGTGGGTGAGCCTGTGCAAAGTGCAAATCAGCACAGCATTCGCTAAATTCAACTCACAACTCTAAACGATATCTCGCTTACCAGATAACCTCAATGACTTCATTTTTTTTTATTCTGGTCACTTATTTTAGGCTGTGAGCAACATCAGTACTGCTGCCTCCAAGGAGAACAGCCTGCGCGAGGCCCTCACTAAGATGAAGCAGGTAAGAGCGTGCACGCATATGCACATACGTTCAGGCGTGTGCACGCATGCACACTTGCAGACACATGGGTACAGCTTATGCTCTTGGGCGCATACATTGGTACTCATATATTTGCAAAGTGCAATTCTGTGCATTCAGACTTCTGTAGGCTTGTTTTTGGTGTGAATAGATCTTGACTACATGTCCTGTGAAGGACATGCTAGGGCGACTTAGCATGGTTGACCAATTCTATACAGGCTTGCATGCCATACAGCAAACGGTCTTCATTTTGCGCACTGGATACACGCCAAATGCAGTGTACATGTGCAGTCTTGGCCATCCTTTTCCATGAGCTCCATGCCATGCCTGCCATCAAGAATGACTGCTTGTCTCTTGCAGGAATGGGCTGCCATGAACAAGATGGCTTGCAATAAAAAGATGGCTACATCTGCCCTTAAAAATGTTTGTGCTTGGCCACTGCAGGAGTGGGCCGGCAAGGAGTTCTATTGCATCCCCTACAAGGACACCGGCACAGCGGTCATTGGCCAGACTGATGAAATCCAGGTACTTGTGCTGTTTGCTTTGAAATCCAGGTAAATTTGTTTTTGCTTGACCATGAGGCACAGCAGTCTTTGGCCAGACTGATGACACCCAAATACTTTTGCATTTTCCCTCCTGAGGTACCGCTGTCAGCACTGATGCTGTTGTTTTGGCAACACTGTGTCAATAAAACACAGGGCCACCCCTCATTCTGGGCATTCCTGCTCACCTTTGCTGTGCAAGAGACTGAAAGCTGACCTCAGTAGCCTATACTTTCACCATTGTATTAAGGCTGTTCCAGCTTGCCCTTGGGGGGGCCACTCTTGCAACACCTCACCTGCAACTGCTTTGCACTTGATCCGCACCAAAGCTGCATCTGTCACGCAGTCAATCCAAGCTCACCTTTGGTAAAAACTGCCATCCTCTGCACAGATGCTGCTGGACGCAATCCTGTGCTGGATACAATTTTGTGCTTGCTTTGCAATCCTGTCCTGGATGCAATCCTATTTTGTTTTGTAAACCCGTCCTCGCTTTGCATTCCAGTCCTGGATGCAATCCCATGTTGTTTGGTAAACCTGTGCTCGCTTTGCATTCCTGTCCTGGATGCAATCCCATGTTGTTTTGTCAACCTGTGCTTGCTTTCCTGTGCACAGATGCTGCTGGACGACCAGCTGATGAAAGTGGGCGCAATGAATGCATCACCATTTGTCAAGCCTTTCAAGCAGGAGTCCTTTGAATGGGAGGCAATGCTCAGGCTTCTCCAGGTGTGTGAGCTTGTGTCTGTGTGTGCGTGTTCTCTTGTACACAATCATTTTCTTTTGCAATCCTGCGCTGGCTACCCTGGCTTGCGAGACACTTCTATTTTTATTTTGCTAGACACAGGGTTCCCTTTTTGTCTTTGGCGCTGCGCTAGGCCGGTTACTGGTCCATTGAGTGGCCCCGTGTGCAATACCTTAAATTTTCGTGTGCACCGCAAGTGCTGGCTGCGCTGTTTTGGCGGTGGTGTGATGTGTGCCCCTCCCTGCACAGGGCCTGCTGGACTGGAGGCTGACCTGCCTGCCTGCCACTTTCGTGCACATGTAATGCATATACCTTGCACAAGACTCCTGGATGCACAAGCCCACAAGTATACGTTGCTCTTGTTTCTTTTTCCTGTGTAGGACCTGCTGGGCCTGTGGCTGACCTGACGTGCACTTGAGGTGCCAGAGAAGCAAATCTCTCACATGGTACTTACTACAAGATGCAGAAGTCGTAAGAAAGCATGTTGTCTCTGGCTCCTCTACCCTCTGCAGGACCTGCTGCGCCAGTGGCTGACCGGCAAAGCCACTGGAATGTACCCAAAGCAAAGCGTACGCAAATGTACAAGCCCTAAAATATGCGCTCCTGGCTCCTCTACCCTCTGCAGGACCTGCTGGGCCTGTGGCTGACCTGCCGTGCACTTGAGGTGCAAGAGAAGCAAATCTAGCACGGTACTACAAGATGCACAAGCCCCCAAATAGCATGTTGTCTCTGGATCCTCTACCCTCCGCAGGACCTGCTGGACCAGTGGCTGACCTGCCAGGCCACCTGGCTGTACCTGGAGCCCATTTTCAGCTCTGCAGACATTATCAAGCAGATGCCTGAAGAGGGAGCCAAGTTTGGGCGGGTAAGAGAGCTATACATAGTTGTGCACAGAATGCTGGAGCCCTGCCATAGTTGTGGGTGATGAAAACGCACAATGCGGAATGTGGGTGGTGCATCCAATTCTGTTTCATGGTCTCTCCATTCTTCTCTGCTTTCTAGCTATGATGGTAGAAGCACAGTGCAGGATGAAAGTGGTGCGTGCACCATTTCATTTCTGTTCCATGGTCTGTCTCAGCAAATCTGGCCCCATTATCACATCCAGCCACATGCACCCCTGCTCAGGTGGACACTGCTTTCCGCTCTCTGATGGAGGAGGTGCAGCTGGAACCCTCATGTGTAGCTCTGGCCAAGGTATGCTGCGTTCATACCGCTGAAGATGCCTCCTGCTGATGGGCTGTAACTTGCTGCGCTGCTGCTTGGACTTCTGCATCCATGTTTTGTGGCCAAAAGTGCAAATGTGAGCAGCGGTGTGCCTGGCCATGGCAGGCTATGCTGTGCTTATGTGTAGACTGTATTGGCTGAATGGCAATTTATCCTAGTCCCTTCATGTACAGCCCTGGTCAAGGTAGCAAAGGAAAGGATAGGTAAGGGAAAGGAAAGGAAAGGAAAGGAAAGGAAAGGAAAGGAAAGGAAAGGAAAGGAAAGGAAAGGGAGAACCAGGCTGTCAATTTGGCTGATTATTTTGCCGCTAATTCCCTGAAGTGTAGTAGCCCTGGCCAAGGTAGGTTTGCCATGCTTACATGCAGACTGTTGGTATTGGCTGGCCGTTTTCACTTACTGTCTGGGTTACTGAACTTTTGAGGTCAGGCTGGCGGCCAAATAAGCCATGCACCCCTCAAACCCATCACAGCAGGAGCTGAGCTGTCAAGGATGTACCAACTGCTGCAGTCTCTCTGATGCAAATAAGGTCCTCCCTCTGAGCTTCAATGCATGCGACACTGGCAACCTTTGCAATTTTAAAGCATTGAAGATGCCAGCTGCCTGCCGGAGTAGGTGCAGAATGGTATGGAATCAATATCATACTACGTGTCAACGCCAATCCCTAGTACTGAGATACAAGTACGTACCCTGTCTGCACCCACAGGACCCTGACCGCTTGTTTGCTTTAGAAGAGGCCAACCGCCTCCTGGAGGAGGTGCAAAAGGGCTTGGCTGCCTACCTGGAGAAGAAGCGCCTGTTCTTCCCGCGCTTCTTCTTCCTGTCTAATGACGAGATGCTTGAAATCCTCTCAGAGACCAAGGTTTGTGCAGCAATGGAAGTCCTCGGCTGCTTCCACAGCTTTCATAACATCCGTACACAGCTCTGTGTGCTGCAGTATTTCCTTCTTTGTTTTGCATTCCTGTCTAATTTTTAAGCAGTGCAACTCAGCTATGGACTTGAAAGTGTAAGGTTTTACAAGGTTTTACAAATTAAGCCATCAGTCAAGAAGTGCGACTGCTAGGCTGCTCATTTGAAAGACTGTATAAAATGTTAAGGAGTGTTTGTGTAGCCCATGCATGTAAGTGTACAAAAAAAAGTTGAAAGTGTAAGAGGAGAAGACAAAGGCTGGAGGCCTGCTGTTGCCTAACCTTACTGCATCTTTTGTTTAATGACAAGGAGGACTGTATCCTTTTTTTTTAGAGTGATGGTACCACATGCCAGCTCTCTCCTTTGACTTGCCTCAGGCATCTCATGCTCTTTTCCAGAAAATCCAGCAGCGTGCCATGTTGTGCATCAGGCTTGTGCCTCTGGCTCTGTTGCTGTTTTCCAGCAAATCCAGCAGCATGCCATTTTGTGCGTCAGGCTTGTGCGTCTGGCTCTGTTGCTCGCAGGATCCCACGCGCGTGCAGCCCCACCTCCGCAAATGCTTTGAGGGCATCCACCGCTTAAAGTGAGTGTTCTGTATTGAGAAAAAGGTCATACTGCAGAGGCAGCGTGAACCTTCCCTACATCAATTAAGGAACAGGTAAGTTGTTGCAGGCTGAAATGCTGGTTCTACGTTGTGAACAGGGTGTTGCCAGTAGCAGGCAGCATTGTCTACCTAACTGGTAACCGTGCTGTGGAAAAGAGTGTTGGTGCAGAGCTTGCAAGTTGCTTGCAGGATGTAGGAGCTTCGAACACCCTGCATCCCCCTGATGCTGTCACCCTTGAATTTCAGGGCAGCAGTGTGAGGGGCATGCAGAGTGCCAGAACGCTCTCCCTTTGTATATTTCCCTGTAGCTCACGACTCTGTCACATTTCGGTTTATGTAATTGAAAGGTAACAATGCAAATAATGCAATGAGGGCAACAATGTAAGGGGCACACAATCCATTGAGGCTCCTCCTCTCCACATGATTCCTGGTGGCTCATGACTCATGACTCCTGTCGCACTTTGGCTTGTCTGAGGGCAGCATAGTAAGGGGCATGCAGAGTGTTGGGTACTCCTCCTCTCCACATGATTCCTGGTGGCTCGTGACTCATGACTCCTTCTGTCGCACTTTGGCTTGCCTAAGAGGGCAGCATGGTAAGGGGCATGCAGAGTGTTGGGTGCCCCTTCTTCTCCACATGATTCCTGGTGGCTCACGACTCATGACTCCTTCTGTCGCACTTTGGCTTGTCTGAATCTGAGGGCAGCATAGTAAGGGGCATGCAGAGTGTTGGGTGCCCCTTCTTCTTCTTTACATGATTCCTGGTGGCTCACGACTCATGACTCCCTCTGTCATCCTCTGGCTTGCCTAGGTTTGAGGGCAGCATCGTCAGGGGCATGCAGAGCGTTGAGCAGGAGGTCGTTCCCTTCAAGAACCCCATCAACACTGCGCAGGCAAAGGGCGCAGTCGAGCGCTGGCTAGTGGAGGTGAGCTGGGGTGTGTGGTACAAGGGGCACTGCCCCTGAAAATATAGCTCGACCTGAAAGCATCTGTCGCCTGCACATGAGCTACGAGAGGCCCATGCAGGGCATGCACTTGTGTGACTTGGAAAAATGTGATGAGTTGGAAATCAGTTTTCTTAAATCAAGCCATGTGTGCCCTTTGTGCGGAGATACGGTGGGACGCCTGCAGCTTTTTGTATTTTTTTAACATAACTGATATGCAGCTCATAAGCTCCCAAGGAAGCACAGGCTAGCAGATGTATGAAGGTTATGTGGCTCCAGTATGCTTTCCAGTATGCTCAGGGCCTTGCATTTTTGGACGCCCTTCCCACTGTGCTTGCTTGCTTCAATGTCTTTCAAATTCATTGTTGAGTAAAAGGTATTTTGGATCCATCTCCTTGTATGGTGCTTCCTCCCTGCCTCGGCCACTCAATGGATCAAACCCCTTACCCCTTACTGCTTGCTTTAAGATGCTCTGCGCATGAACTGGAAACTGTGCAAATGGGACCCATGCATATTTCACATGTAAGTGCATTGCTGGGTCTGCAAGGAGTTCTGTCCACCCCGAAGGTGACCCTGATGTTTTTGCACCAACATGATGACAAGGAATTTGTTGGCAAGGTGCTTTCATCGCTAGCCAAGGACCGCTGCTCAAACCATCTCGGGCCGTCCTCCTCCATGGCCTGGGCACACTGTTATGTGACTGTTGCTGTGCTGTGCTGTGTGCTGCTGTACAGGTGGAGGCGCGCATGTTTGAGGCCGTACATGATGTCACAGCACGCGGTGTGCAGAGCTTCCCTGCCTACCCGCGCCATGAATGGGTGCTGGAGTGGCCAGGGATGGTGGTGCTGGTGGTGACGGCAGTGTACTGGTGAGTGCAGGACGTACACACACGCACGCAGCAGCAGCGGCAGCAGCAGCAGCAGCAGCGCAGTGGCAGCAGCATGTGCCCATCACAGATTCCAGAGGGATGATAAATGTGGATCACTTTGAGTGTGTGCCTGAGTGTGTGCTGGTGACGAGGAAGTAGGTTTTATCCTGGTGGCGGCGATGACTGGCTTTATGTTGGGCCAATATCAGTCATCGATCACCCCACAATTGAGTGGTGATTTTGCTGTTTACACAGCAAAAGCAATGAATGGAGATAGCTCTGGCATGGAAAGGAACGTTGACCGATGCGTAATACAATTGAACCCAAATGCTCCTGCACTTGTTTAAAAAAATATTCCAGCCCAATGCTGCTCAATTTTTTTCATTGCTTTCATTGACATGTGCAAAATGAATGCATAGCCATGCCCATGAGCTTGCTTGCTCTGTTGAATGTCGACAGGACACGCAATGTTGAAGCCGCCATGATGAAGGAGAGTGCTGGGGAAGCAGGCAGTGTGGCGGCGTTTGAGCACCAATGCACAACGGACCTCATGAAGGTGGGCAGGCAGGCTGTGCTTCTGATGCCCACACATTGCCGTTCTTCACAGTATTTAGATCCGATAACCCTGAACATTTGTAACTCTGTGAAGGATGGTGGGCAGGATGTGCTCCTTACCTGCTGCTGGTGTGGAAAGTCACAGAAAATGTTGGCATGGTATGACCTAGGCCCAGGGAGCCTCCATTTTTAGTGTCTGGCCACGTTTGTAGACTGTTGGCAGAGAGGATGGACTGGGAAATGAAATAATGATACGTCAAGCGCGCTGTACACACACATACATACACACACAGGTGGTCGACCTGGTGCGCGGAGGACTCACCGCCCTCCAGCGTGGCACGCTAGGGGCGCTGGTGGTCATGGATGTGCATGCACGCGACGTGGTTGCGGAGCTTGCCAAGGAGCATGTGCATGATGTAGGCGACTTTGCGTGGCAAGCGCAGCTGCGGAGCTATTGGGAGAACACCGTGAGTGTGGACACACTGTTGTTGATGGTGTTGATGGTGATGGTGTTGTTGTGTGTGTGTGTTTGCACATGCGTGCGTGTATGGTTGCTGAATGGCTGCTGTTGTGAATTTGAAGTTTTGGAAAGGGCAGAAGTCACATTGCGTGGTGTCTTCTAGGCAGAGCTTAGAATGATGGATACTGATAGATGCAAGCTCTGCTGGAGAGCGTGTCAGCAGAACTGCAAGCAAGGAAGCGAAAAGGCTCAGAAGCAAGGAAGAACGAGGGGCAGGCAAGGGCTTGATAGCATTCAGGGCCGCAAAAAAGGCAGGTGATGCCTTGGCACTGATGGCCCTGCCAGCGCTCTTGGAAGTGCTCTGGGCTGTGCTTTGGCGCATGGCCTCAAGACTCCATGCATTCATGTGCGCATCAGGTTGATGCTCTTCCAGATCAGCTGTAGCATCAGAAGGCCAATTATCATGCCATTGCTTGGAAGTGTTCTGGGCTGTGCATAGGTTCACAGCCACCCCATTAACACACTCCAAGGGTTTGCTGGCGGGGCTTGCAATTGGCATCTATGCTTGCATCTTTGGCACACCTTTCTTTGCAGTCCAACAAGCACATGCCTGGCCAGGGCTTAGACGTGGAGCAGACCACCAAAATGCGCATGATGAACAGCGTCCTGGAGTACGGTTATGAATACTTGGGGAACTCTTCGCGCCTCGTCATCACCCCACTCACGGTAACGAATGTGAAGTTGACTGCTGCTGTTGCTGATGTTGGCACGGGGTGGCATGGGGTGGCACGCAAAGTGTATGGGCGTCGACAATGTATTGATGGCACTACGGACACAAGAGGCACAGGAACTCCAGGAGGCACAGGCACAAGCACTCCAGCAGGCACGGGCTCATGCACAGGCACAGGCACAGGCAAGGGCACAGGCACAGGGGCAGGGGCAGGCACAGGCACGGGGGCCAGCACAGGCACGCGCACAGGCACAGGCACGCGCACAGGCACGCGCACAGGCACAGGCACAGGCACATGGGCAGGCACGCGCACAGGCACGCGCACAGGCACAGGCACAGGCACGCGCACAGGCACAGGCACATGGGCAGGCACAGGTACAGGCACAGGCACAGGCACATGGGCAGGCACAGGTACAGGCACAGGCACAGGCACGGGCACGCGCACAGGCACGGGAACAGGCAAGGGCACAGGCACAGGGGCAGGGGCAGGCACAGGCACGGGGGCCAGCACAGGCACGCGCACAGGCACGGGTACAGGCACAGGCACGCGCACAGGCACAGGCACTGGCACAGGCACAGGCAAGGGCACTGGCACACGCACAGGGGCAGGCACAGGCACATGGACAGGCACGCGCACAGGCACAGGCACTGGCACAGGCACAGGCAAGGGCACTGGCACACGCACAGGGGCAGGCACAGGCACGCGCACAGGCACAGGCACAGGCACAAGCACACGCACAGGGGCAGGCACGCGCACAGGCACGGGTACAGGCACAGGCACGTGCACTGGCACAGGCACGCGCACAGGCACGCGCAAGGGGACTGGCACAGGCACGCGCACAGGCACAGGCACAGGCACGGGCACGCGCACAGGCAAGGGCACTGGCACACGCACGGGCAAGCGCACAGGCAAGGGCACTGGCACACGCACGGGCAAGCGCACAGGCAAGGGCACTGGCACACGCACGGGCACGCGCACAGGCACAGGAACAGGCACAGGCACGGGTACAGGCACGGGCACAGGCACAAGCAAGGGCACTGGCACAGGCACGGGCATGCGCACAGGCACAGGCACGGGCACGCGCACAGGCACGGGAACAGGCACAGGCACGGGCACGCGCACAGGCACAGGCACGGGTACAGGCACAGGCACGGGCACAGGCACAGGCACAGGCACAGGCACGGGCATGCGCACAGGCACGGGAACAGGCACAGGCACGGGCACGCGCACAGGCACAGGAACAGGCACAGGCACAGGCACGGGCACAGGCACAGGCACAGGCACAGGCACGCGCACAGGCACAGGCACGCGCACAGGCACAGGCACATGGGCAGGCACGCGCATTGGCACAGGCACAGGCACGGGCACGCGCACAGGCACGGGAACAGGCAAGGGCACAGGCACAGGGGCAGGGGCAGGCACAGGCACGGGGGCCAGCACAGGCACGCGCACAGGCACGGGAACAGGCACGGGAACAGGCACGCGCACAGGCACAGGCAACGGCACTGGCACGCGCACAGGCACAGGCATGCGCACAGGCACAGGCACGCGCACAGGCACGCGCACTGGCACAGGCAAGCGCACAGGCACAGGCAAGGGCACTGGCACACGCACAGGGGCAGGGACAGGCACGCGCACAGGCACGCGCACAGGCACAGGCACAGGCACGGGCACGCGCACAGGCACAGGCACAGGCACGCGCACAGGCACAGGCACGCGCACAGGCACAGGCACGGGTACAGGCACAGGCACAAGCACGCGCACAGGCACAGGCACGCGCACAGGCACGGGTACAGGCACGGGTACAGGAGGCAGCAGTGTTTGCTCTCTTGCAGCTGCCTATGTGCAACATTTGCAGTTTTCTGGCTTCCTCCAATAAACAAAAGGAAATCCCCTCACGCCACAGGACCGCTGCTACCGCACCCTCATGGGCGCTATCCACATGAATTTGGGAGGAGCACCAGAGGGACCTGCAGGGACAGGTGTGTGTGTGGGAAGGGGGGAGGGGGGCGAGACTCATTGAGTGGCTCAATGATTGCGCAACCTGTGCATTGTGAATTATTTTCCGTGGCATGCGCCTGCTGTATTGGAGGGCGTGTTCAGGTATGCTTGTGTCCAATTTGTGCGGTGAGCCAATGCTTTTGAGGGGTGTATGGGTGCAGGTGCTGACAGTGTGCACACAGCATTGATAGAGATTGACCAAGTTGTCCTATCAGAGCTGCATATGGGAGGTTTTCCACTTTTTTTACTCGGTGCGCGTGCACATGATTGCAATGACAGGCAAAACGGAGACCACAAAGGACCTGGCCAAGGCACTGGCGCGGCAGTGCGTGGTCTTCAACTGCAGTGACTCATTGGACTACATTGCCATGGTGGGCTAGTTGCAATGGCTGTGCACATGGTGTACATTGTGATGGTGTACATGAGGCCATGGTATATCGTTGCCATGGTGTAGGTGGTGTGCATTGCCATGGTGGGCTAGTTGCAATGGCGGTGTGCATGTGCGCTGCGTGCCAAGTCTGCTAAACCTGCTCTGTGCGGTGGTGCCTTGACTGCATACTCGCCAAGCATGCTGTGCATTGTTGTTTTGTTTGGCAATTGTGTTTAGTGTTGCTTTTTTGCTTATTTACGTGGCATGGTGGCCATGAAAAAGGGGATACGCTGGGCGGCTTGTGTGACATGGAGGGCCAAAGGAGTTGGTTTCAGTGGGGGAGGCTTGTAAGCAAAGCCTGTGTCAGTCACTTTCAAGAAACCTGAGCGCAACCACATCATCATCTATGTGTACGGTTGGCCAATTCCTAAATTTACGCCATATACATTACATTTTCCCTGCCAACAAGCTGACGTATACGGGTTTTTAGACGGAATTGGCCAACCTTACAAATGACTTACCCACTGGATGAGCACTATTGTCTGGGAAGCATGTCAGATACCTTAAAAGCAAAACGTATCATGTATGTGGCATCCCCCACTGCAAGAGCATGAGGAAAGCACAGTGCACTCTAAGGCGCTAGCTATAGAACAACATCCACTTCCCTTAGTTGGTTTGTGGTTGCTCCCCTGGCAGGGCAAATTCTTCAAGGGGCTGGCAGCCTCTGGCGCCTGGGCTTGCTTTGATGAGTTCAACCGCATTGACCTGGAAGTGCTATCCGTGGTGGCGCAGCAGGTGCGCATGTGTGTGTGTGTGCACCTTGTCAGGAGTGCAGGCGCATACGCTGTATGCGTGGCGTCTGTGGTGGAGCAGCAAGTGCACGTGTGCATGCACGTTGTCAGCAGTGCATCTGCATGTGCTGTATGTGTGGCGTCCATGTTCTTAATTCAACCATCCTTGGGCCTCAGTTTCTTCCAGGCTGTAGTCTTCGACATCATCCTTGGGTCCTTTGTGCTTTTGCCATGATTTTTGGTTCAAGACCTGATTGCATCCTTGGGTTCCTTTGGCTTTGCTTTGGCTACTGCCATCAAACATGCAAAACCTTATTATGGTCCCATGAGTTGGAATTGCTTCTTGAGTATGTCATGTTCCCTCCCATTTATCTCATACGCAAGTGTTTACTCAGGTGTTTTCAACCATGCTTCAGTGATCATGTTCTGCAGCTGCACCCAGCTGCGCTTTTCCCTTGTATCAGGCTGAGCCCTGTCCAGCACACGAATGCTGCTTTGGGCAGGGCTTGGTGTAGGCTCCAGCTCACATCGCTGTGGGCAGGGCACAATCTGGGCCCCCTATTCACATTGCCAATTCACATGGCTTTGGGGAAGGGCAACCTGGGCTCCTGATTACGTTGGGTGAAAGCACGATTTGTCCTAGCATTGTGAATGTGCACACCACACCTACACGTGCACAGCGTTTTTGTGCAGGCAGGTTGTGGACATTCTGCACGCCATTGCTGCCCATCTGTTGTGTCACCTGGTATACATAGTCCTTATACATACGCTTGGTCATGGACATCTGGATTCTTTTGTGTGCACAGGTCATGGACATCCAGCGCACCATTGCTGCCCGTCTTTGTTGAATTCCCATGCACATGTACTTCAATATGCACTAGTCATGAACATCCAGGTGCTTTAATGTGTGCAGGTCATGGACATCCAGCGCGCCATCGCTGCCCGCCTGTCTGCCTTTTTCTTTGAGGGCACAGACTTGCAGCTCAAATGGAGTGCTTGGTGCGCTATCACCATGAACCCTGGATATGCGGGCCGCTCAGAGCTGCCAGACAACTTGAAGGTGGGGTGCAACTGTGTGTGTGTGCATGTGTCTGTGTGTGTGCGTGTGTGTGTGTGTGTGTGTGTGTGTGTGTGTGTGTGTGTGTGTGTGTGTGTGTGTGTGTGTGTGTGTGTGTGTGTGTGTGTGTGCGTGTGTGTGTGTACAAGCGCGTACGCGCGCGCTCGCAAAAAAAAGCTTTTGAAAGCCTGAAGCAGGATGTGTGCCAAGCATTAAATCCATGTGCACTCATGCATAGAGTCAAAAAGCTCAGCAAGATCCCTCACCGTTGCTTCCAGCTGGTCGCATCCAGACCGACACCCCGGCAAGTTGTGATAGCACGCAACGCAAAGCCTCCAAGTGCTTGGTCCCTCCTCTGGCATGGGATCTCTTGCCATGCAGTTGATAAGGGAACATTTTTGGGCTCAAGAGCAATGGCTTTTGGGCAGATCATCACGCTTTGCTGCACAACCTTATGCCCCTTCCCCCTTGCAGGCCTTGTTCCGCACTGTGGCCATGATGGTGCCTGACTACGCCATGATAGCGGAGATCATGCTGTTCAGCTACGGCTACTTGGCAGCCCGGGAGAGCGCCAAAAAGATCGTGCAGTGCTACAAGCTGTGCTCTGAGCAGCTGTCCAGCCAGGTATTTGCGGCTCCGCGGCTCTTCTTTTCATAGGTGGAGTCAAAGTAGAGGGCCCTGCTTGCAGCGCCTTTAAGGAGTGCGACCTTGTCTGAATGGGCCACATAATTGCTTCTTCCTTCCTTGGAAGCTGTATGGCTTTGTCCTGTGATTGCTGTGCCGACCCTGATTATTTTCACACAGGAGCACAAGGTCACCAGGACCAAACTGTTTTTGGTGTGACCACAGTATCAGACAATGCCAGCTCTTGCACTTTCCTCTCCAGAAGCAGGAATGATCTACAGAAATGTACAAATTACTTAACAGTAATCGCAGGACTGCGATGACTCTGTCAAGTTTTGACCCTTGTTCTCCCCAAAGGCAGAAAGCACTAACACCTGCTTTTATTATTATCCACAGGATCACTATGACTATGGCATGCGTGCTGTGATGGCTGTGTTGAGGGCTGCAGGCAACCTGAAGCGGCGCTTTCCTCAGGAGGATGAGTGAGTGTGCCTGTGGTTGGTGGTCAAGCCTGTCGCCTTCTGGTCCAGTCTCACTGTGCTTATGGTCAAGCCTAATTGCCTTTGTGGTCAAGTTTCCATGGTGCTTGTGTCTGATTCTCATGGTCAAGCCTTATTGTTAGGGTGCGAGACTAGTATATGGGGGGTCGTATACTAGTATACAGTTTCGAACTCAGAAACTCAGAGCGCTGAGTTCCTGAGCTCAGTGCGAATTTCGCACGAGTGGGAAAGCCGAGAGGTCAGAATGTAATGTAATTGGCTCCCAAATCAGCAGCAATAAGGTGGAGGAGGGTAAGCAATTGCATTTAGGCACATGGTGCAAGCCAGAAGACTTGCTTGCAAGGCTCATCCAGCCTGCACAGCTCAAAGAGCACAAGCAGAGTTTGACGTCATTGTTGAGGAGCTTCTAGGGAGGCCATGTGCTCTGAGGTGCAAGGGGTGCAAGGGCAGCATCAGCCCTGCTAACCCCTCCCATCAAACAGCAAAACACCTTATGCAAGCAGCCCATGGAGCTAGAGTTTGTGGAGCTGGACCTGTCTGGGGAAGGATCCAGCCATGGCAGCAAGCGTAAGGCTACGCAGCAGCCACTGACAAACGCCTGTACGCCTCCGTCCGAGAAACAGCGACTTTCACAAGGAGTTCACCAAGTCTGTCATCACAGCTGAGCTCCTAATTAGGAAGCTGAGAAGATGGTTTATGTGAAAGGCAACCAGGAGGAGCGCTCAGATGCAGTGGAATTGCAGATGGATGCCTTGGGATAGAATGCTCTTTTCCAACTTTTTGAACAGCCTCTTTGTGCAGTTTTCACCTGGCTAGTTTACAGCAAGACTTCAAACGTGCCTGGTTTAGAATGATAGCTTGCAGAGACTAGGCGCAGTGGATTTTGGGGCAAGGACAGCACGCAAGGATGGCAGCGGATGTAAGGATGGTCCGGTGTCTCATTTCACATCTTTCGGCTCAATATTTCAGTTCAGCAACATCACCAGTGGATCCCTGGGGGTCAAAAACCCCACCCCACATGTAAATGATGTAATTTCTCTTGAATTGTGGACTAGTATATACTACATACTATTATATACTGCTTTTTTAACAGATATATTAGTATACCTCGCACCCTACTATTGTGCTTGCGTCTAAGTCTCATGGTGCTTATGGTCAAGCCTTATGATGCTTCTGGTCAAGTTTCTTGGTGATTATAGTCAAGCCTTATGGTGCCCTTGGTCTTGAAAAAGATCTGAAGGCTGTGCAGGCCAAACTTGGCTGCGTACATTGAGAAGAAGGCCGTGCCTGTTATAATGGCATTGCTCCTTAATCCTGCTCAAGGGCTAAAGGGGGGAGGGTGCTTGGACAAAGGACACACGTGACTACTTTTTGTCAGACAAGCCTTGCAGTCCTGCAAGTCGTTTCCAGATGGCCGCACTCTTCAACACCTTGTAAAATGGAATCCTTGCTTGCAACTGTGTGCGCACACCCTCAGGTTTGTGCTCATGCTGCGTTCCATCATGGACGTCAACCTGTGCAAGTTCCTTTCGCAAGACGTGCCTCTGTTCCAGGTGTGCGCTTCTGAGTACCGCAGCTCCTGCCGTCTAGCTCTTGAATATGAAGGAAGCCTGCTGTCTAGCTTGTGTTATTGAAGGAAGAGCACTGCCTATTTCACAAGCAAGTGGAAGTGTTGTTTTTCAGTAACGTCCCTTTTGGTAGGCTGTGGCTGGATTGTGCCACGATGGGTATTTGATGCTGAGCTGTGGTGGCGCAAGTTATATATATATATAGCTTGCAGCAACAGGCTGGCAGTCAAGGTGCTTGCTCCCCTCTCCATGCCAACCTCATGTTACCAGGTCGCATGCGTCGCCCTCTCCATACTGGCCATGCCCTCTCTCCTGACCATGTCCACCTGTTTGCTGGGCATCATCAGCAACTTGTTCCCTGCCATCGTCTTGCCACCCTTGGATTATCAGCTCATGACCCTGTCTACCTACACTCCTGACCCTGTTCGCCTCTTTGCAGGGTATCATCAGCGACTTGTTCCCTGGCATTGTCTTGCCACCCTCAGACTACAAGCTCATGACCGCCGCCATTGAGGAGGCCTCAGCAGCAGCCAACCTGCAGCCCACTCCGTATTTCACGCTCAAGGTGAGCGCGGCTTGCACAGATGCAGGTGCAGCAAGTCTGTGCACGAGCCTCTGTTTACGAGTCTTTCAAATGCAACAAGTCCAAGTCCACATAAATTCAGCAAGTCCGCACTGGAGCCAGCTCGCACGCTTTGACGGTTGTGAGGTGCATCAGCAGAGCCTTAAAGGGTCCCTGGCTGTGTACCTCAGACATCCATAGACATGTTTAGTAACACTCGGTAACAAGGGTCCCTTAAAGAGGTACCTCTTTTGCGTGGACTTGCTTCCTTTTCTTCAAGACCCACAGGCTTCCTTTGTGAAATAGAGTCAGCTTTGGGCAAAATAGAGTATATTGAAAAGCAAAATTCAAGTTATAATAAAGGAAATTGCCAGTCGACCTTGTCCGACAATCTCCTCCGTTTGCGTCTGAAAAAATCAAAATTTCCAGGAAACCGCCTCGTCCTTGTTGCTTCTGAGGGCCTGCTAACATGCCCACAGCTACTGCCTTGTCACCACCTTGTCACCACACGGATCATCTGGCGTCATGTAATGGGCGTTTCCCACCTTTTTGCAATGTTTTATGTTTTTAAAAGCCAGCCTCCACCATCTTCTACCTTATGCAACACTGCTGACTTGCCCACACCTCACAGATTGAGCAGCTTTTTTAAAATGATTATGATGCGCCATGGCCTTATGGTAATGAGCCTGCTCTACAGCATCTACTACCTCTCGCAACGCTGCTTGCTTGCTTGCTCGCCACATCACACAGATCATCCATCTGTGCAAAATGATCTCGTTGCGCTTTGGCCTCATAGTGGTAGGCCTACCCTACAGCATCTGCCGCCTCACGCAACGCTGCTTGCTTGCTTGCCACATCACACAGATCATCCAGCTGTATGAGATGATTGTGGTGCGCCATGGCCTCATGGTGGTGGGCCTGCCCTTCAGCGGAAAGACTGCCGGATACCGGGTGCTGGCAGCAGCGCTGAACATCATGCACGAGCGCGGCCAAGATGGCCAAGAAGCTGCGCAGTACTTTGTCGTGAACCCAAAGGCGGTCACCATTGGGCAGCTGTACGGTCAGGTGCGGACGCAACAAAGGATGCCATTGCGTTGATCAACTGAAATGCATGCTCTGCAATAAGATTGTCCCTGTTAGAATCTGTGTAGTCCTTGACTTGGCGCACTTTCTGAAAGCGGCTCAGGGGCTGCATGCTTAGGTTGGCCAAACAAGGTGAACAGGATTCTGCAAGGAGAAATGATGAGAGACGAACGATGATATGCTGTTGACCGTGCATGAAGCGCATTGAGTACCCTGTTGAATCTACCCAATAAGGTGCACGATTAAACTCATGTAGCATTCCCTCCATCCGCGGCCCTGCATTACGTGCCTGGTACAATCATCAGTCGATCCCCTGCCTGCCTGCTCCCCCGTAAGCTGCCCCCACTTTGACCCAGAACACCATGAGTGGAGCACCTGACAATCATGGTTTTGCGCTTGATTAACCCACCAGTGATCCCCTGCTTGCCTGCTCGCCCCCCACCTGCCCCCAGTTTGACCCAGTGAGCCATGAGTGGAGTGATGGGGTCCTTGCCGTGCTGTTCCGCAAGTGCGCCTCAGACCCCAGCCCATCACGCAAGTGAGTAGAATCCTACCCCCAACCACATGAGTATGTGTGAGGATGGGCTCAGCATGCCGAGGGAGGATGCAGAGACGAATGCAGGTCAGAATGCTGGCAAGGATGCAGGGATTTATGCAGTCAGAAGTTTACTAAAAGTCCTCCACTTCACTCTGCAAGGAGGTGCCTGCGCCTGCAGCCATGAGAGCTGCACCTAGCCCTGTCTACTGTATATAATTAGGAAATTTTCCAAGTAAGAAAGGTATACAACTCTGTGTGACATCATCTCAGGTGGCTAGTGCTGGATGGGCCTGTGGATGCGATCTGGATCGAGAACATGAATACTGTCCTAGATGACAACAAGAAGCTCTGCCTGAACTCAGGTGGGGGCCTTGTTTTGTGCTGCATGCTTCCACCTGTCTCTTAGTGGCTGAATGACTATAGTGAGAAGTGATATGCACCTGCATATCATGGTGATTGCTTGCCTAGATGCTGCTTGATAGCCTTCTTGCTTGTCACAGTCTTGCAAAGCTGGATGCTAAGGTTTGAAAGCGTCAGGCTTCTGACATGTGCAGCTTGCTCTGGTGCCTGCGCTGGGCTTGTTACACTTGATTGGCCAATCCAACATCTATCAAGCAGGAACTTAAGCAAAGCACCTGTTAGCATGGTGTGTGTGTGTGTGTGTGTGTGTGTGTGTGTGTGTGTGTGTGTGTGTGTGTGCGTGCGTGCTTGTGTGTGCGCGTGTGTGACATTTTCTTTGCCCATTGCAAGTGTTGCCTTTCTTGAACGTGCAGGTGAGATCATCGCCATGAGCCCGCCCATGAATATGATCTTTGAGGTCATGGACCTGGCGGTGGCATCACCAGCAACAGTCAGCCGCTGCGGAATGGTGAGTGTGGCTCGCTCCTTGGATCTTCTTTCTAAGCTTGCTGGGTTATGTGATTCTGTTTGTATGATAAATGCCAAAGCACTGTACAAAATTGCTTTGGCAACACATGATGATTAAGCCTAAAGTTTTCCCTTTAGACATCTTTGTAGTGGCACCCTGACACAGCCTGACATGTCACATAATGAAAGTCTATGGAGCTGCACGAGACATCAACACATGCAAAATTCCAGATCGCTAAACCACATCAAATCATCACATATTGCAGGTATACATGGAGCCGCATCAGCTCGGCGTGTCCCCTCTCTTGACTTCTTGGCTGAACACCCTTCCTTCGCATTATTCGGTACGCAGAACCTTGTGTTCACAAACTGGAGCCAGTTTGGGCCTGACCAAGAGAGGGCTAAGAGAGGGATCGGGAAGAATACCACATGCCTGCCTTTTGTCAGCTTAGCAGTTGAGGCATGCGGCTGGAGGTGTTTGGTCAAAAGTCTGAATCATGCTGTTTGCTTGCTTCTTGCCTCTCGTTGCAAAAGGTGAATCCTGCTCCTTGCTGCGTGAGGGGCAATATGCAGCATTCCGACGTTCAAGGAGCTGTGGCTCAGGCTTCAAATCATGCTTCTTGATGTCTCAACTTTGCAATCTTAATGTCTCACCTCTCACACACTCAATCACAAATGTTCATTTTTTTTTTAACATGCCATTGTGTGCGCCTCGCAGGCAAGCTTGAAGGAGCGGCTGGTGGCCCTGTTTGATGCCTACGCCACGCCTGTGCTGCGATTTGTGCGCAAAGAGGTCCGGGAAGCCTGCCCCACCCCAGATGGGAACACAGCAGTGTCCTTCATGCGGCTGTGGGCCTCACTTGCTGCGCCTCTGATGGGTAAGAGGGAGAGCAAGAAGTCATAGCACTATTGCCACTTGGAAATAACCTTTGAACCACAACAGTGTTTTTTATGCGGCTGTGGACCTCACTTGCTCCGCTACAAACAGGCGGAGCCTGTTTGTGCCAGATTTCAAGCAGGGTCCAGCACATGATTCTCAGCACATGCTGGGTGTCGAGTGACTGTGGCTCTTATGACCTGCGGTCTGCATGCATGAGCTCCCGACCCAATTGCTCTTCGTCTATGATGCACACTTTTTGTCCTTTCCATTCATGTTGTGAAGGCGCAGAAGGGAAACAGCATAGCTAGATATAAACAGCTGCTACTGCCTATCAAGTTTAGCTAGGCCTGGTCGATAGGACACCACTATGCACAGTTTGACACCAAATGCCTATCTCTGCCTGTCCACCCAACTGGCTTCTCACAATGCTTGAATTATAGCACCTCCCTAACAAGCCTTGCTTTCTATTCAACCCACTCTGTCTCTTCTTAGTGGCCTTGATTCACGCGGCCTTTGCCTTTAATGTTTTGCTCTTACCTTCCTCCACCCTGCATCGTTCTCTCCCCAATAATCTCCTCAGCAACCCACTGACACACCCTCCCTACATCCATGCAGGAACCCCAGAGCTGCAACGCCAGGCGGAGCCCGCCAAATTGCAGGAGGCTGCAGATGCCCTGTTCATGTTTGCTCTGGTGCTCAGTGCTGGGTCCACCGCAGCCACGGTGGAGTCCAGGCTGCACATCCAGGGCTTCATGCGGGAGCTTGTGGCATGCAAGCTTGAGGACTATGTGTCCCCATCAGGTGGGAGAGAGAGGGTGAGGGTGCACTTTGAATTGTGTCATCCAGGGCTACCTATGCATGAGCTGTTGGCATGCCTGCTGAAGGACGAAATGTCTTCCCCTTCAGGCGGATACGGTTGATTGTAAATGCTCCGCTGCTTGTTCTTTTTGGGCTTGTTGTTCTGGGGGGCCTTGTGTCCCTTCCTATGGAGGGAATGGGACCTTGGCTGACCATGTGTGTGTGTGTGTGTGTGTGTGTGCGTGTGTGTGTGTGTGTGTGTGCGCGTGCATGCGCGCGTGCCAAGGCTTTGTGGAAGCACAGTGAAATTGAACCAATTACCACTTGAGCTGGGGATCATGTCAGCTTCTCTCCACCGTGGAAAGTTCATGGGACCCCTTCGCTGCCCATGTAAGGATTTTTACAGCCACCCTACCTGGGATAGTCTTGATCTGTCTCCTCCTTTCGCCTCTGTATGCAGGCCACTCCTACCACAACCTTGATGCACTACTTGTAGAGGTGTCTTCTTTGGCCCTGCCATCCCCTAATGCCGTATGCAGGCCACTCTTACCGCAACCCTGATGCCCCTTTTGTCTAGACCTATGCCTCAGCACTGCCAACCCCTACGTGTCCGTATGCAGGCCACTCCTACCACAATCCTGATGCCCCCTTTGTGGAGATCTCTGCCTCAGCCCTGCCACCCCCAGTGGCCTCAGCCCTCACAGCTGTGCCCCAGGCTAAGGAAGACTCCTGCATGAACGACTGGATGTACGACACCGACACCTTCTCTTGGCGCAAGTGCGTGCGTGTGTATGTGTTTGTGTGTGTACTGATGTCAATAATGTGCAGTCTGTGAATTGCGCTTGTTGCTTTTGTCTCCATTGCAAGGTTCCTTTTTGGCAGATCCTTTTTTGGGAGAACAGGATGCCTGTGTGCTCTGTCCAAGCATCAGCTGGTGTCCTCTGCTGCCTGTGTGTTTTGGAAAAGTTGCTTTACTGCAGCGCGACCTGTTATTGGCGTGCCTCTCACGCACACACACACACACACACACACACACACACACACACACACACACACACACACACACACGCTCACTCGAGCCCATGTGCACAGCAAGCTTATGAGCAAATGCATAGTTGCAAGTACTGCTGAAGATCAGTCCAATGCAACCATTGGGCGTCACATGCATGCCATGGCTCACAAACGCATCAGTTGTGGCACCCGCCATCAATCACATCTTCAGAGTCTGATTAACCTGGGCAGGGTACCAACTGCATTACTCGCTGCAGTACTCACCACAATGATCACTGCTGGGTTACTTTGCTGCAAACTCACAGGTGGATCGACCTAGTAGACATGGCCCCTATTCCTGAAGACGCATCCTTCCGCAGCATCATTGTGCCTACAGCTGACAGCATGGCCATCACCTTTATGCTGAGGGCGGCCGTTGAGAACAGGTCTGAACCGTCAGTGCAAGCAGATGCAGATGCTAGATCGATGGGGTGTATGGGTGCGAGAGTGTATGCATGCTTCTGTGTGTGCTTCAATTGTACAATGTTGACAGTGAAGAATGATCCATCATGCATGGTGCATTTGAACTTGTACCAGCTGCACTATGCCTGCAACGGTCCCTCTACACGCACAGGAAAGGACGCATGCAAATGTGCTCAAACCATTGTGCTCAAAGCAGGTTCATGGGAAGCCATGTAACCATAATGTACCCAGGTTGGATTGCTGCCTTTGTCACTTTGTAATTACAATCGTTGTCAACCAGGCACTCAGCTTTTGCAGAGTTGCATTCAGACCTGCGAGAATGACGCAAATTAGTGGCATCATTGATTGATACTTCCCTCCCTCTTAGATTTGTCGGCATTATTCACCCCTTTTTCTTTCTCCATTGGTCAGAGGGGTGGTTGCCATGTGCCGCTATCACCATGTCCACACCTGCAGGGGTATTGCACATGCGGCCACCCACCCACTTAGCACAGACACAGCACATTGCACCCTGTTTCCTACGATGCGCCTAAACACTGTGCTTTGCAAAGTGTGCCTGTGCGTGCAGGTAACCCCTCTAGGCAGGTAGGCCTCAATGATATACAGGTATCCTGGTTCATTTCACATATGCATATCCATTTACATGCGCACACAGGTACCCCTTGTTGTTGGTTGGCCCCACGGGAACAGGCAAGACCGCTTATACTGCCTCGTACCTAGCCAGCCTGGACCCTGAGCGCTATGCACCACCCAACACAATCGGCTTCAGCGCGCAGACAAGCGCCAACATGGCACAGTCTCTCATCGACGCAAAGCTTGACAAGAGGCGGAAGGTGAGGGGGGCCGCATGCAGTTTGGGCGCGTTTCATGCATGCGCAAGATCTGCATCGTTGTGCATGGTCTCATCCAGGCCTCTGTGACATTCTGTTATCTCTGTGGATTTCTATCAGCTCTTCCAGGGCGGTGCCCTCATGCCGCTTGTGATAAACACTCGTAGGCTCAAGGTCTTAAATGCTTTGTCGTGATCCGTCATGCTGTGCTCATGCCATTCAAAGCACACCCACATACACACACAGGTTTGCTGATGCTGATGCTCCCTTCTCTACCTTGCCACAGGGTGTGTATGGACCCGCAATGGGCAAGCATGCTGTGGTGTTTGTGGACGACCTCAACATGCCCATGAAACAAGAATACGGTGCACAGCCCCCAATCGAGCTGCTGCGCCAATTCATGGACCACCAAGGCTGGTATGACCGCGACAATAGCTTCCGCACCATGCAGGTGTGTGTGTTTGTGTGACACTTCCCATTTCCATATATACCCAAAAGATAAGTGTCAAGCGTGCAAAATGGGCGCAGTATGAGTAGCTTTTCAGGTCTGTGCCAATGGAGGAAGGCAGGCTTACTCTGTGTATCAATGTGCTTTGCAGGTTGATGTTGCCCTGTTTGGCTCAGCAGTGCTCAACATTATACGCGCACCTGGCCACAAACGTTTACCTTACTGAGCTTCGTACCCTCACTCAGGACGTGCTGTAGCCAGGCAACATCATCACACACACATACGCACACATGCACACATACATACGCACACACGCACACACACACACACACACGTGCACACATACATACGCAAACAGGACGTGTAACATGCACACTCACTTACACATGCACATGCACACGAACACGCATACACACATACATACACACACAGGATGTATTATTCGTCGCTGCCATGGGTCCACCCGGGGGTGGGCGCACTGCTATCACCCCCCGCTATGTTCGTCACTTCCATGTGCTAGCGCTCACAGACTCCTCTGATGCCACCCTGAAACACATTTTCTCCACGGTCCAGGTAGGCAAAAGGAACATCAGAGCACTGCTATCATCTACTTATCGTGCACTTGAGTGGTAAACCTTTCCATAGGTTCCCCCAATTTTTGGTGTGTTGGGGGATTGCCAGGGGTTGTGATTGTGACCATGGTGCAGGAAAAGTGAAAACTCATGTTTGTTTATCTGTTGTAGACGTTGGCCGATGTAGATGTTGACCATACCAGCTCGTGTGTGACCTGTGTGAAGCCCAGATGATTGATCAACAATGAGAACATTTTACAGCAATGCTAACTTTTTTTGCCAGCGCTGCTGATCCTCAATTCATTTGACGCCTGCTGCGTTATGCTTCTGCTCATCAAGCCGTGGTGAGCCTCCCCTCTAAAGGCTATTATCCTCATTGCTCCTGCAATTATGAAATCCTGCTGACAAGGTTCATGTGCCTGCTTTCTGACCCTTCAGGGATGGTTCTTGACAACCCGCAACTTCCCCAAACCTGTGGTGGACCTCAAGTGCGTCAGTGAGGCAATTCAGCAGCTTTACAGCATATATGCCATTTGGCTTTGCATGTGTCCTGCAGCACATGTGAATTAAAAAGATGCCTCAGGGCGTCTCATTAACGATTAAGTTTGGTGTTGCATAACAATAAGAAGTATGCTTCTTGGTGTCAAAGTTATCCAGCAGCACTTGCACATGCTTTCGCACCTGGAGAATTTTGTTCAAACCACATGCTTCATGGCACATCCTTAGCAACTGATGCATCTTTTGAAAGTCCTTGTTACGCTCATTTTGTCCACATGTTGCATGCCGGAGCGTGTACGCCGTGCATGCATCGTGTGAAGGTGGAAAGCAAAACCTCTCTGAATGCAGCTGCTTGCAATCTCAGAAACAGGCATCGCCGTACCTTCAAACGACCTCTTCAGTAGCTGGGGCGTTGTCAGGGTGGTCTCCCTCGCATGTTGTATCAGTTCTGATCCGCACAGAGACGTACTGGTACAAGACACTGCTGAGATCTACAATTCTGTCACTGCCCAGCTGCTGCCCATCATATCCTTTTGCTACACACAGGGACATGCTGGTACAAGCTACAGCCGAAATCTATAACACCGTAACTGCCCAGCTGCTACCCACACCATCCAAGTCCCACTATGTTTTCAACCTGCGCGACTTTTCAAGGTCAGTTTAGAATGCACACACTGGTGTGTTTGTGTAAGGGTGTATGTGTGTGTGCACGTTTGTGCTTCTTTTCAGAATCCCTTGCATCGTTCTCTTGTCATTGCCCAACAGCTTTGATCAGAGATCTGCATTCCTTTACCACACCCAAGCATGTTTCCTCCTGTTCCCGGGCATGTTTACTCCTGTGCCATACTGGTAAGTAGAAATCTGGCCTTGTTTCCTGTCACGTGCATGGTCATCCGAGGTTAGCTGCAAATTGCTGCAGATGCTGTTGACTGCTCTCTGGCCATGCCCTAATGACGTGCAGGGTCATCCAAGGCGTGCAGATGCAGAACCCCGCGGCTTTGGCTGCCAGCGCGCAGCAAGCCAGGTGCTCACTCCCACACCAGCACATGAAGCTATGGTGCCATGAGGTGAGCAGTGCCTGTCTCTAACTATTACTTCATGAAACACATGTATACAGTGAGAGGCTGAGCGCATGAACTTAATACTGTGGTGCCTTGAGGTGTGGCCGACCTGCCTCTGGTGGTTGGTGTACTCCCTAGAACACTTGATTTGGGAGAGAGAACAATTTCAGATGTGTGAACATGAAATTGTGTAGTGCCGTGAGATAGGACATCATTATTTTCAAAGTATGTACATGCCTGTGTTGCAAAACGTCCTGGTATAGCTGAGTGCCCACAATCTGCTTTAATTCATGATGTAAATTGCATTGCCCACTTTGTGATGTTCAGGACACCTAAAAATGTTTATCCATAGGTGCAACATCCAGCTAAATCGTGTGCTCGCGTTCGTGCAAACAAGATGTTTTCGGTGTTTCCTATTTGTAGCTATTTTCATTTTGCAAACCAATGCCCTTGCTTCCTTGCACGTGGTGCGCGACTTTAATCAATGAGTTGCACTCCACACCCTCAGTCACACCATCACATAGCTTTTTCTGTACCTAATGTATCCCTGCACCAAGTCGTTCACAGACTACTACAACAAAATGAAGCTTTGCACACCCATGCCACCACATCTGGGCAGGTCATGCGTGTCTTCTATGACCGCCTTGTGGACGAGGAGGAGCAAGACTGGTTCCTCAACACCCTCAAACAGACCACCAGTCGCTTCTTCCGAACCGACTTTGACACCCTCTTTGCACACCTTGTGGGAGGTGGTGGGGGCAGCGGTGGCACTCCCACTCCCATCACCCGATCCCACCTGCGTCGGTGCTTCTTTGGGGACTTCATGAGCGAGATGGATGAGAATGGAAACCAGCCGTACGTGGAAATTCTGAAGCCTGAGGTGCGCCTTATTATGGAAGGGGGAATGATCATGCGCGTGCTGCATGCCATCAACTCCTGCCCAGATCAACATTAACAACACCATGCAATTGAACACGCACAGGCCGTCATAGCTAAAATGGAGGACCTCCTCATGGACTTCAATTCCCTCACAAGGCGGCCCATGAATCTGGCCATGTTCTTGTGAGTTCCTTCTGCTGTGCACGACTGAACAATGATCAACTGCTCCCTCAGGACTGTTGGTGCTATTTTTCAGCTTTCTTTGTGGGAACAACTCTGGATGCAAACCAAGTCCGTACGTAAAATCAATGAGCATTCATGACCGCAGCTTTATCTCTGCTGCTCTGATAGTGTATGCAGTATTAAGGTGACCTTTGATGTAGGTCAGCCTCCTCACTCTACGCAGGTACGCTGTGGAGCACATTGCACGTGCAGTGCGTGTGCTGCGCCAGGAGGGTGGCCACCTGCTGAATGTGGGTGTGGGTGGCAGTGGGCGGCAGTCGCTATCCCGCCTAGCTGGCTTCATTGCAGGCATGGAGGTGTTCCAGGTGGGTGGTTGCTGCTGAAGTCTTGTGCTAGACAACCTCATAATGACTGCTTCGTATCACACACACTATGGCAACAGTAGATGCTTTGTTGGTTTGGAAAAGGTATGGTGCTGAGGAATTCTAGATTGAGGTGTTGCAAGGGTGCAGCCTTTCTAAATCCCAGAAGCGAGCAGGGGCTCCGCTCCAAATCACCGCATTTTAAGCACATTCATCTTTCTGTCATGTACAGAGCAACGCAGTCAGATCAGCCTGTTCCTGGCTTGCTGCCAACACAGCAATATCAAGGCTGCACTTGCCCATACAGCTGCTGCCACAAACTGGTGGATGAACAGGTGGAGATTTCTCGCAACTATGGCGTTAATGAGTGGAGGGAGGACCTCAAGAGCATCTGCAAGAAGGCCGGCTCAGAGAACAAGCCTTCCGTCTTCTTGTTCAGCGATGCTCAGGTGCGGGGATGCATGCATTGGGCATTGTGCTTGTGCTATGATTGCACTCGCCTATTCCCGCAAGAGCACAGCCACCCCGACGCTTGGGAAGCACAAAGATGTTTGCTGCCTGAGTCACACTTGCACATCAGCTTGTTAGGATCAGCAGCAATGGATCATGTTTGAGGATGAACCTGGTGGTTGATCTGACTATGTCCTTCAGCGTTAATGTTTCTGCCTAATCCACATCCCTGTCGACCTGTAAATTGATGTGGTGGATGCAGATCAAGAACATGAGCTTCGTGGAAGATGTAAACAATCTGCTGAACACTGGGGAAGTGCCCAATATGTTCCCTTACGATGAGCGTTCCACCATTGGAGAGACGGTAGGTTCATCCTGTAATGAGGTCAGGAAACGTGTGACTGGCACGTGTCTACTTTGTCCTGCGCATACACACTCCAACACCATCAGCAGACACCATCAACAAAATTCACCCCAGGGTCCCAATTATATAACCAAGCTCAAGAGTCCCGGTGGGAATTGCTGTGTGTGTATGTATGTGTGTGCGTGCGTGTGTGTGTTGTGTGTAAAAGAGATAGCTGATGTGCATGCACAACTTGCATTTGTTTGTCACCTGTTTCACCCCTGTGCCTTCAGGCTTAACCAATCTGTAACACAATCTTGCTCAAGACTCTTCTCAATTGGTGTGGTGTATGTTTATGGTGGTTGGCGGGGGGGGGCTTAGATGGTGGCTGTAGCCTGCCCCTTAAATCCCTCCTTCCAAAACTGGCACCTACAATTTGCGTTTGCACGCAACACACGCGCTTTGAATTTGCACGTATGTGAAAAGTCTTCTTTTAAACAGCAATGATGCATTCCTGGTGTCTATTCACTTTCTCCATACTTTCGGGTGCTTTGCACATTGCGTGAAATGCCTAATAACCTGTCAGAAAGAAGGACCCCTATGGATCTACTGCAATGATGACTGATCTACCGCAAATGAGCTTTGAATTGCCTCCTTATGCACAGAGTGCAACAAGATGGTCCTTTGGCTGACAGTGCGTTCCTGTCATCTTTTGCGTGTATGTTGTCGGGGTTGTTCAAGCTTGTGCAGAGTCTGATCCTGTTCTTTTATATATTGTATTATATTATATAAATTATATTAAATTAAATTTATATTATATTATATTATAACATATGTTTCCTTTTTATATTATGCACGTAAATGTCAAACAGGTGCGCAGCTTGTCAAAGAGAATGGGCCGTCAGCTGGATACCCCGAACGAGCTCTGGTCATTCTTTGTGGAGCGCACCCGAGCAAACCTGCACATTGTGAGTGACACAATGCTTAAGATGGTCCACAGTCCTTTATCGTGCAAAGTGTTTGCCTGATCTGGAAGTTAAAGCATTGCAGGCTTGAGACAGGCATGCTATGTGAAAGTAGCATGCTGAAATGGAAAAATCTGTCACGTTTTGCTGAGGTCCTAGGTTCAATATTAAAAGCTTCGAGCAGTGCGCATCAGCCTCGGTGCTCTGAGTTATATGCATATGTTAAATCATGCTTGCCTTCAGCATTCACCTTCGGCTTCACATCTAATCCACCCAACTGTGTTAGCATCCACGCTTGCGCAAGGTGGATTCCTGTTGGTCTTTGCAAGCATCCGCTAAGCTAGAAAATACACATTGGTCTCCTCGGCATCATTTGCCTTCTGCCAAAGTCTGTGCTGTTGCTGCTTCCCCGCAGGTACTGTGCTTCTCTCCCATCGGCGACTCTTTCAGAAACCGCCTGCGTCAGTTTCCCTCGATCATCAATTGTTGTACCATAGACTGGTGAGCGCAGTTGCCAAGTGGACCAAAGGCAAACAATTTCCTCCTTGTCATCAATCCTCTGAAAACTAGCTTTTTTCATCAATTGCTGCACCATTAACTGGTGAGGGCAACTGCCTTGTGGACAACAGGAATTAATTTGTTTTATTTTAAAAACCAAACATAAGGTATGGTTGTGTGACCATTGTCCCTTGACAATACCCCTCTTTTGTCATTTGCTGCACCTTTGACGAACCGTTCTAGTTTTCCCGGGTCTCCCCTGACAAAGTTTGTCTTTTCATCATCCCCTATATCAAACACTGTTGCACGCTACTGCACAGTACGCTGTGCACTCTCACCATCACTTCCGTAGGCACTGAGCATAGAGGTGCCCACGCCGCTTCGGACGCTTCGGACAAGACCGGTGCATCTGTTACTGTGCATTTGTTCGCAAACATGCTCCTTAACCTCCAACCCAGAGTTGGGTGCCTCGCCCTTGAGTGAACATGCAGCCAAACAACCACTCCAGTCTCAAACCCCTCCAGCCTCATGCTTACCAACACATGATAGCGCGGGATGCATGCCCTGTGTAAGGAATGTTTGTCCTGGCTAAGGGCACCAGTGAGCATTGCTTGCATGAACTGGCCAAGGGATGCTTGCTCTGGCTAAGGGCACCAGTGAGCATTGCTCTTAGGAATGCTCAGCAAAGCTTAGCCATGTAGATGTATGAGCTGAGGACCCTGGTATGGAGATTATTTGAAAGTTCTTCAAAGCCATGACTCCTGGCGGTGCCTACTCCACAGGTACCAGCGGTGGCCCGAGGATGCTTTGGAGGCTGTGGCCCATAAATTCCTGAAAGAGGTGAGGCATTTGGATCAGCGGCTTGAACTGGGGGCGAACGAAGCAAATGCTTTGGGGGCCGTGGCTGCTGTGAGTTCCTGGAAGGCATGGGGCGGCCAGACCCTGAGCTGCTTTAGCTTTCGCCTCTCAGTGCTTCTGTGCTGTATGCACTTGGCAAGTTTGTCACATGTGTGCGTGTGTTTGCATGCACGCATATGTGTGTGTGATCATGTGCCCCTGCCCGCACACTGGCAGCCTTATGTTTGCAAAGCTGGCTGGACGTGATTGAATGCAAACTCAAAGTTGAATGTAAGCCTTGAAAACCATTTGCATGGTTGAATGGCAATCCTAATTGCAGGTGGACATCATGCCTGACATGCTGAAGGTCATTGTAAGCATGTGCAAGCTCTTCCACATGCAAGTCATCGACCTGTCCAAGCGCTTCTTGGAGCAGGTCAGTGACCAGCTCACCTGGATAGCTGGTGTGTGTGTGTGTGTGTGTGTGTATGCGCGCAAGCGTAATGATCAGGCCTTCACTGCAACATTGTATGCCAGTCTTTGAGGGACTTACACACCGGCGTGCACTCTCAGTTGTGAAAAGGTTTTAGGATGCAGGCATATGACTGCCTGTCATTGACATCAAGTGCACTGTAATCAATAAGCAAGCAACCATGGTCCATACAATTCACAAACACCAGCTGCATAATTTGCGCATCACTTCTCTCCTGAGACACTGCGCTACGTCCAGCCAAGCATGTCTGCAACATATGCACAGAAGAAAGTCTAATGTAGTAAACATGACTTGCATGCAATCTGGCACAACAAATGTGAAGACGCCCCCTAAAGATTTGCCGCGCTTCACATGTGCTCCTTTGCAGACTGGGCGATACAATTATGTGACCCCCACCTCCTACCTGGAGCTCATCGTCGCCTTCACCACCCTTGTGGGAGCAAAGCGCACAGAGGTATGTAAGATGCTGTGGTGCATGAGATGACGCGCATTCCAGGTGCTTGTTTGTGCTGGCAAAGCTCCTTCACCAAGGCCCATCCTGCAAATAAAATAGACAACAGGCGCCGTGTTTGAAGTGCAGAACCTTGAGGACATTCCAGTCTTTGCAGATCAGCCTCAAACACGTCAAGGCAACAGTTTAGCCACTTTGTCAAATACACATTGATCACCAACACATTTTATATGTGCAACACATCAGCACACAGGTGCACATGTGCTGCTAATGTGACCCCACAGGTGCTGGGCGCACAGCATCGGTATGAGAAGGGCCTAGACAAGCTGGAGTTCACTGCCAGGCAGGTGTCTGTGATGCGCTTGGAGCTGCAGGCGCTCAAGCCCAACCTGGAGCGGAAGGTGTGTGCGTGTGGGTTGGAGGGAGGGAGGAGGTATATGATAGTGGGTGGGTAGGTGGCTGGATGGGCTCCCCTTGCCACCTGTACTGTGGCGTAAGAAGCTTCCAACAGCTCAGCATCCTGCACTATAACCCTGCCTGAGAGGTGCTGGCAACAGTCACGGCATGCTTGCTGCCAGCAGGTGCCTGCAGAGTTTCAGGGTATGGATCTTGCCATAAGACTCGAGTTGAATGGGCTTTAAAGTGTTTGGCTTGCAATTTTTGGATCTGTTGCATTGCCAGCCAACTTGGACAGCACACAATGCTGAAGGAACGGTTAGGAAGTCTCAGCTGTGCGGAACAGCTAGAATGTCTCAGCTGTGCATGCGGGCCTTGTGGCGTGTACCACACAATGCCAATGAGTATGGCTTTTCTCAGCTCTCAGCTAACCTGCTTGACGAGCGCTTCCATCAATGTTGCCTTTAACAAATACTGCCCAGAGCTTGCAGGAGACAGCTGATTGCTTGGATTTGTTCCATCCAAAGCTGCTTTCAACACATGTTGCCCTCACCATGCAGGGGACAGCCAGATTGCTTGGAGTATGTTTCATCTGGTGCTGCTTTCGACAAATACTGCCCGAACCATGCACAGGGGAGAAATAAAGAGAGGTGCTGCTTGCACGCATCACCAGTAGGGTGTAGCTTTCCACGACCCTCAGTCAATCGGCTTGAATTGCATCTTCTCCAAACCTGCTTCCCACAAATACTGCCCAAACCATGCACAGGGGAGGGAAACAGAGACGCTGCTTGCGCGCATCACCAAAGAGAAAGCAAATGTGGTGGAGCCTAAAAAGGCCCAGGTCGACAAAGAAGTGAAGGAGGCAGATGAGCAAGCTCAGGTGTGTGCGAGTGCACCTTGATTTTCCCATAGGTGCTTGATGAATATTTTTTGTGTGGATGATTTGCCTGTGAGCACGGCTTCTTCGTTGCTTTACCAGGAGGAATATGTCTTTGACTTGCATTCTGAACCATCTTGGTGTAAGACAAAGAGTTGGAGCAAACAGTGCTCTACGTGCCTATTTTGGTACTTAGACATGTGCCATGGGGGACAACCTGGATTATTCACATGCTTACACACGCACACATACATACACACACACGGTATGCTCCATTGACGTTTGGGGAGAACAAGCAGGCTGCATGAGCTTGCTTGTAAGCATTGATGCAAGGAGGTCTGTGCCCTTGCGCAGGCTGCACAAGCATTCGAGGGCAAGTGCATGATTGTTTTGTAGGCTATTAAAGAGCAGTTTTACCTGTACTAAGCATGGCAGTGCTTCCTGTGGTTGCCAGAAGATTATCCAAAAGGATCGCATAGCCCGTCCCATTGTGCAAGCAGCCAAAACCATCACGGGCATGATGACTGTACATCCCGTCTCGCTTGCTTCCAAACCCAAACAACACATGGGCATGGCCTGCTCCCTCTTGCAGGCAGCTAAGGCCATCAAGGATGAGTGCGAGGAGATCCTGGCGGAGGCGCTGCCTGCCCTCAACTCCGCCATCAGCGCCCTGGCCACCATCAAGAAAAGCGATATCCAGTTGGTGCAGAGCTTTAAAAACCCGCCTGCTGCTGTGAAACTCGTAATGGAGGCGGTGTGCGTGTTGCTGGATGCAAGGCCGACCATGGTGGCGGATCCAAACATCCCTGGTGAGCCTGTGTGTCGATGCTTGAGCCTGGTACTACCAGAGTGGTTTCTAAGCTTGCAAGGTGTATGTGCCGCTGGACAAGGAGCCTTCCATAGTAGCAGGCCCCAACATCTTGGGCTCATTTTGCAGGATTAACCATGAGTACTTTAATTCAAGTCAGTCAAGTGCAGTGTATACTTTTGCAAATGGGTTTGTAGCCATCTTGTTGAGGACACGTGATATGAGGAGAGCGTGGTTGTGACCATTTGCCAGCGCAAGAGCGCATGACAGAGTTCGCATGTGCTTCAACCATTTGCTGCTCGCTTCTAGGGTTGAAATGTAATGACAAGAAGAGCCAAGCAGCCACCAGCAGAACCGCGACTTCAATGATTGTTGTTTTGTCTTGTATTCACCAGCATTGACTGTTGGTGGGATGGTTGTGTTGGCTTGTTGGTGCACACAATGGCATACATACACATAAGCACAATGGTCAGCGTGATATCCACAATGGCACAATGGCTTGGTTTGGAGGAGGTGATGCACAATCATTGGGCGCACGCATTTTGACAGGATGGTCACTGTGGAAGATTCCGACAATTGGCTGCAGGCAAAAAGGTCGCTGATTATTGGGACGCCAGCAAGAAGCTACTCATGGACTCGCGCTTCATTGACCGTCTCAAGGAGTATGACAGGGACAACATTCAGGTGAGCGTGTGTGTATGCCCCTGGCTGCTTGAAGCTCGTGTCCTCTTGTGTGTTGTGGCCCCTGGCTGCTTGAAGCTCATGTCCTCTTGTGGCATGTTGCACACAAGGTTGTCTGTGTGCAAACGTTTGTGGGCACTCCCATTGTTTGCAGGCCCACGCTGTCGCCTGCAGTACCTGTTTGATTTCTTCATCTGGCATCAGTGCTTTTCTTGCAAGGACTTGCTGCCATCCTGCGTCCTGCAAGGCAACTGAAGAATGGGCTTGCTGCCATCTCATGTCCTCCATCATCCTGTAATGCCCACAGCACAGTGCTCATTTTTTGCATGTTTGTTCCAGAGCAGTGGCAGCCTGAACGCGCCAAGCATTAATATACTTCAAATCAGTTTCCTAGCTTTTGTGCTGGCCTTTTTGTCTGCAGCCTAATCATTCCCCGTTTTTCCGTGAATCAATTGCAAACACCCATAACAAAGATCGCTTAACCCTTACCATCATCTTCCAAGCTTTTGAACGGGCTACCTTGTCTGTGGAACCTCCATGTATGTCACTCCCTAAATGTCAGTCCCTAAATGTCAGTCCTCGTGTGTCAATCTGTGATTCTCCTTGTCTGTGGAACCTCCCTGCGTGTCACTCCCTGTTTGTCATTCCCTGTATGCCTCTATACCATCTGTGATTCCCTTTATGCCTCTATGTATGTCATTTCATGATTCGATTCCCTGTGTGTCATTCCATGGTTGATTGCAAACACCTGGCACTGCAACATGCATACTGCAGCCGCGCATCATGGAGAAGGTGCGCAAGGAGTATGTTGCAGACCCGGAGTTCACCCCTCAGAACGCTGCAAAGGCCTCCAGCGCTGCAGAGGGCCTGTGCAAGTGAGTGTGCATGGTTCTTGTGTGTGTGTGTGTGTGTGTGTGTGTGCGCGCGTGCGTGCGTGTATGCGAGTGCGTGTGTGTGAGTGTGCATGTGTATGTGTGTGGTTGTGTGCGTTTGTGTGTGTGCGTGTGTGTGTGTTTGCAGGTGTAGGTGTAGGTGTGTAGGTGTGCGTGTGTGTGACATACTTGGTAGTGTGCTTACGTGTCATGGAAAGCATTGGTATCAGGAGTTTGGGCTGCAAGACCTGCAGGAACTGGCAAGCATCAATTTTGCAAAGGTTGCCTGTTGGTTGCTGAATTTGGCACCCTGTGCACAAAGCATCTTTGTGGCAAAAAGAAAGCTTGATTACGTGTCATGTTCAAGCCTGCAAAGAGTGAGTCATGAACATGCGCACGTTTGCACGCGCGTGCACACGCGCACACACACACATGCACACACGCACACAGACACACACACACACGCACGCATGCACACACACATGCACGCACGCACACGCATTGGTTTCAGGTGGGTGCACGCCATGAATTCCTACGACCGCGTAGCTAAGGTGGTGGCGCCGAAGCGGGAGAAGCTGAAAGAGGCTGAGGCTTCGTACAGAAAGGTGAGCCCATGCGTCCACAGTGACTCTTGTGACAAAGTGAGCCTCTGTGCATGCCTGGCAATTTGCATTGCTGCTTTTAGGGCAGCCCCAAGCAATCTGTCGTTCTCACATTAAATTTGAATTAATGCAAGCTCAAGGCACGCATTTCAACCTTACAGCCCTGCCTGTCTTGGCCTTGCTGCTACCTTTCCTTCGGGGGCATTTTATTTGCATGTCTTTTTTTTCATTCCAGGACCATGCCCCCGCCCAACAATTTGCAGCAATGCTACTTGAGCTTGTATTGGCACCTAACTACTTTTGCATGCAATTTTAATCTAGGACCACGACCCCGCCACGCAATTTGCAGCTATGTTATGTGCGCTGACATTGGCAGTACATTTGTGATAGAACAAACACACCCTCTTCCTCTTTGCGTCCTTATACACTCCAGGTGATGGAGTGGTTTTGTGGTCCAACGCTTTGACTGATGGCTTTTAAACCCTGTGAACCTTGTACGCCAGGTGATGGAAGGTCTGCAGGAGAAGCAGGAGGAGTTGAACAAGCTGATGAGGGAGCTGGCCACCCTTGAGGCGCGGCTCAGCAACTCTATGGAAGAAAAAGACCGGCTGGAGAAGGAGGTGGGGAGGTGGTAACTTGCAAGTCCTCCTGTTTTCCTTGCATAGAAGCATCTTGTACCTCTGTGTTCTGGGTCATACATCTCAGTAGGCTGGTTCTTTTGGTCTCAATCAATGTCCACAGGCAGGAACAGATTGGAAAGCTGATAAGGGGACGTACGTTGAAAGAAGAGCAGCACACATACCATGTTGCAAATTCATGAAGCGGACACCACCTAAGTCGTGTGTGCTATACCATTCAGCCAATGCCTCCTGTCACACACACACGCTTATGATGTCTGCCCTCCTGCACACATTGCCTGATGTATTCCAATGTGGCTCCAGGCCACAGCTAGTGCATTGTTCTCTCGTTTCCATCTGCTAGGCTTTCACCTGTGGCTTCCTATGCTCGAGCACATTGACGTGTGCAGATGGATGGAGACAACCTTAAAGTAGATGCTTGTTCTGGGGACCTGACACCCAAAATGGCCCTCCCACCCAAATGTTAATTTGTAAAATGGGCAATGTTGTTTACACAGGAACTTGATGCTAACTGTTTTAGAGAACAAGTTTCAGGTGTCTGTGATCGAATTTTGAGCAGATGGTCATAGTCAGATTTGGTCTGCTGGTTGCAGCCTTGGTGCCCATGCTTGTTCTGTGAGTGTCAGGTCCCTCAAAATGACCGTCCTACCCGCTGCTGATTGCAGGTGGAGAAGTGCAAGATGAAGCTAGATCGAGCCCAGGAGCTCATCAGTGGCTTGGGCGGAGAAAAGGACCGCTGGATGGAGGCTGCCCAGGCGCTGCGTGGCCAATTTAGTGGCATTATGGGTGACATGCTGGTGCGCATCCCGGCTGCTGTTGCTGTGTGTGTGCGTGTGCGTGTGTATGTGTGTGTGTGTGTGCCTTCTCTGCGTCTGTGCCTTCCCTGAGCGCCTTCTCTGCATTTGTGCAAAAGCCTTATGTCTTGATTTTGTGTTTGGGGCAACATGATCCAAAGCTGCATGGCTCTTGTTTGCTCTATTCCCGTACCACAGCACTCCCTTGCCTGTGTGGGAGGCAAGGGGTGGGTGAACTGTGCAGTCAATTAGCATCCCCTAGACAGCATTCATCATATGATGCCCTGATGTTGACGTGATTCCACATCCTTAAGACATGATTTCTGCATTACCTACTCAGCAAACAGGCATCGCTTTGAGCGTGCCTCACGTCCTCATCATCACGATCAATCTTCCAACTATTTAAAACTGCACACATGCTCGCAGCTCTCTGCTGCAGTCATCAGCTACATGGGGGCCTTTACTGCCCCATACAGGGATGAGTCCATAGCAGCGTGGACAAAGGCATGCAAAAAGGTAGGACCTGTGCAGGGCCGATAGCATGTGCCTGTGCCTGGAATGCTGGCTACGCCTCTGACGCTCTCCAGGAGCAGTGGTGTGCATGTGTGCTTCTGTCATTTTCAACGTGCACAGCATGCTTTTTTTCCTCTCCTTCTGGAGGCTTGGAGATGCTTGCTGTGTTGCACCTTCATGCCTTGCTGTCCCCTTCCAAGATAGGTTTAAGTGTGCCCCAGTTCCAGAATGCGACAAAGCCATTATGCAAAGCTGTACTCAAGCAAAGCAAAAGCAAAACTGTATTCGAGTGTGTGATTCATGAACAGCGCCCCAGCAGACAAGGATGAAAGAGCTTGCAACAGACAGGAAGTCAACACTCTTGGCTTTGCATACAGGTGGGCGTTGCCATCTCCCCCAGGTACTCCCTGGCCGGTGCCCTTGCAGAGCCTGTGCGTGTGCGCAGCTGGGTTATCGCGGGTCTACCTAATGATGCATTCTCAATTGACAACGCCATCATGCTCACCAATGCGCGGCGCTGGCCGCTCTGCATAGATCCACAGGTAAGAGTTGTGTGTGTTGTGTTCACCAAATGGATGTGTGCAGGTGTGCATGTTACTGTGGGATTGAGTGCCAGATGAAATAGATTGAATGCCAAATGAAATAGATAGATGCGATTGAAATTGGATGAAGCTACAGCCAAACGTGCAGCACCAAACACGGAGTCACGTTTGTTTTGGATAAGGTGTTGGCAATGGCTTTCTAAACGTCTCCTGCACTCTGTCAAAGGAAGCAAGCATTGAAATCATGTTTTTTGTGGTTAGGGCTTTCATCCAAGGAACCTTGCCAGGTTGGGGCATCGCCAATACCAAGGTGCAATCCATGTCACTCTGTTTGCACTTGTCTTCAAACAATTCCGTGCTTTGTTATGGGAAATGCTGCTGCAGAAGCAAGCCAACAAGTGGATCAAGAACTTGGAGGCCGAAAACAAGCTGTCGGTAAGTGTTTTGAAGTGTTGACTTGATTACTGGCTGGCCAGAATCCCAACCTCTGCATGCATAATTTTTGGCTTGGCCCTGCGCGACAATCGTGTTGGAGTTCTTTCTGATGTGCTTGGGTGTAAAGCCTAGCTTGAGTTATCTCCCATCTGTGCACAGCACCTTGAAGGCACCTGGCACGAGTCACGCACAAGGGCAGGGAAAAAGATCAGAGATTGTGGGCTGATCAGCTCGCTCCATTGTGTGAACAGGTTGTTAAGCTCACAGACCCGGACTACATGCGCACTCTGGAGACCTCCATCGCCTTTGGGCTGCCTGTCCTCATGGAGAACGTTGGTGAGTGTGGGCGTGTGCATGAGACGCCCTTGCTTTCGGTATTTCAGGCTTAGTGTTGAAATCAACTCGTGCGAGAGCAGGCTCGTCATATCTGTTACATGCCCTGTCATGATGCAGGGGAAGAGCTGGATGCCTGCTTAGACCCATTGTTATTGAAGCAGACCTTCAAGCAGGTAAGTTTAGGCTTTATAGCCCTGCACTAGCCCTTTGGTGATAATCATTGCGACAGTTTTCCTCCTTTTTAAGGGTCGTCTGAAAATTTATATACCACTGGATTGACTCTGCATCTAAGTCTTTGCTGATCACATTTCTGTACCCTTGCAGCTTCCATCGATGTCACCATCCCTGCGATGGCACTCATGCTCAACCTGTGTGTTATCTAGTCTTTTCTTTGCTCAACTTTCACTTCCAGTCTGGCACAGTGTGCATCAAACTTGGGGACAATACCGTGGAGTACAGCAAGGACTTCCGCTTCTACATCACCACAGTGCTCCGCAACCCTCACTACCTGCCAGAGACTGCCGTCAAGGTGGGGTAGGGGGTGCAGGCGTTCCAAAAGACACAAGCAGAGCGCAGGTCAAAGAAAATGAACAAGCAGTAAGGCTACATAAAGCGGTATAGCAGTGTTTGTGCTGATCTGCAATGTTGGAATGCCTCCATACCATCAGAGGCGGATTAAAGTGCTGGACGAGGCGGCTGATGCGTGTCTGAGGGATGAAGCAGAATTGATGATTAATCAGAGGTCATCGTCTTGATTCCATTTATGTGCGTGACCATAATGCAGGTCACCTTGCTTAATTTCATGATCACCCAAGAAGGTCTTGCAGACCAGTTGCTTGGGGTGGTGGTGGCACAGGAGATGCCGGACCTGGAAGAGCAGCGGCAGCAGCTGGTGCGCTAGTATCCGAGGATTTTTGTCTTTTCTTTTTTACTTCTAGGCTAAGAGCTGGTGCGCTTTGTTTGCAAAGATATTGTGAGGCTCATTGTGTTGTGGATTGTGCTTTTTCTTTTCGATCATGAAATCCAGCCATGTGTGAGGTTCACGGCACGCTCTTGAGCAGGAGTGCATGAAGCTTTCAAGGAAGCTCAGGGCCTTGTTATGCATGTCTGGATTTTCAGAGTCTTGTCTTAGCAAGAACATTTGAGGAGTGGTGATCCTCTAACCCCTGGACCTCAAGTTCCCTGGCAGCTCTAAATCTGGCAAAACCATTTTTTCTAGGAGCCTGGACTCGCCTCAGAAGTATCGTCCAGGGTGTTCTTGCCATACATTTTTTCTCCGATCCCAAACGGTTTGATTTTCCTATTGCTTTTGCTGATTGATGTGTGTTGGGGTGGCAAAGCCACGGCACGTTGTTTTGTGAAACTGTAGCATCAATCATGGGCTGGAGATGATCTGCAGTACATGCCTCAGCCCATCTCATGCGATTTTGATTGGCAGCAGTAAATTGAGTTCTCATATACTTGCTTTTCTGGATGTTTGTGTAAGCTGCAATGTGTGTTTTGTGCTAAGCAAGACTGTTTTGATCCATGCAGGTGGTGAGCAGCGCAGAGAACAAGCGCAAGCTGAAGGAGATTGAGGACCAGATCTTGGAAGTGCTTTCCAAGAGTCAGGTGTGGTTCAGGGCTATCTAATCTTTTTGATCATAATTCCGCGTTAGACAAGCTGCTGTCCTAAGCACCGTAAATTTTCCTATAGGGAGCTGAGGATGAAAAAGTCAGAGGATGCTGAACGAGGAAGAGCTCTAAAGGGAGAAAGCGCATGGTGATGGTAGTCGTTTTTGATTTCAGTGCCCCCACATCCAAGTTTCTTCCATTTCTGCGTGTGTTTTTGATGAGAGTAACATCCCTGGTGTGGCTGGATCCTGCCTCTACCTGCTTCCCTGAGCTCACTTGTTGGAAACCAGGCGCTCCACAACTGCACCTGCAATAAAATGGCATAGCATGAGTCCTAGCCACATGCTGTGTGCAGAACAACATCCTGGAGGATACCACCGCTGTGTGCAGGTGCTGATTGAGGCCAAGCAGATCAGCAAGGACATGACGCAGAGGCACTTGACATTGTGTGATCATTGCGCTGGCAATGGCACATGCTTTGCACAGGGCATCACCCTGGAGGATGCCACAGCTGTGCAGGTGCTGAATGAGGCCAAGCAGGCCTGCAATGCCATCTTGCAGAGGCGCTGAAGGTTGTTCAACCTCTTTGCTGGCAATGACACATGCCTTGTGCAGGGCAACATCCTGGAGGATGCCACAGCTGTGCAGGTGCTGAGCGAGGCCAAGCAGATCAGCAATGACATCACACAGAAGCAGGCAGTAGCAGAGGAGACGCAGGTGTGTTGATACAGGCATTGTTGCTGGTGTGATTTTGCCACAAGCAATCAATGCAGGCAGGTCAGCAATGCCGTTTTACGGAAGCAGGCAGAGAAGGCGCAGGTGTGTTGCTACAGGCATTACCACTGGTATGATTTTGACGCAAGCAAGCAATGCAGGCAGTGGTTAAGAGTACACATGTGTGCAAAGGAACAGGTGCTGCATCAACTGCTTGTCATGCAAGGAGGAGCTAGGCATTGAAGGCAGGGCTGAGGTTATTGGGTGAGGGAGGGGGGTTTCTGCAGAAAGAGGAGGCTATGCATCAAGGCCTACCATCGGTGTGAGAAGTGTGGAAATAGGACCCTGACTCTGGTAGCCACGCGCAGCGCGCACAGTTATGTCCACTCAGCAAGCAGTGATCACACGTTTTTGAGCCTTGCCCCCAACCTTGGAGGCATGCTTGAGCCCGCTACCTTGGCCGTGGGGAAGGCATACTTGTGTTGCACCTTCAGATGCCCTCACTGTTGAGTCCAAGCTGTGTCAGGACCAAGCTCATGTGATCTGCAAGTGTGCTGACCTCGCTAATCAACCCATACGACCTCTCTTGACTCCACAACGCTCCTTCAGGGCAAGGTCCACGCAGCTCAGTAAAATGATGCCGAGTTTGCATTTGCCCAATTGAATCTGCATCCACAACACATCTACATGACATCTTCCAATCCCTGTGCAGCTTTTGTGGTCGTGTCAAGTCCGCATTCAGGCCATTGCAAAGCGCTGCCTCGATGCTGCTTTCCTCTCATTTGGTCTCTTCCGGGAAATGTATTTATCCATCTTCACCCACAACAACATTGCAGGGCAAAATTGATGTGGCGCGTCGCGGCTACCGCCCTTGTGGCGAGTACAATGCCATCCTCTTCTTCTGCATCGCTGACCTCGGTGGCATAGACACGATGTACCAGTACAGGTGGGTGGAAAAACATTGCCATCCTGTTCTTCTGCATCGGTGACCACGATGGCACAGACAAAATATTTCAGCACGAGTGGGTGGACTGTGGAGCAGCAAGTTTAGGATGTACTTGGGTGTCAGACTGTTCGGGGGCATCACGCACAAGCCGCCTTAAGGGCAGCAGATTTTGAAATGCATTCTCAAAAGTGTGGGCGAGCTACAACAGGCTGTACGCATGCATAGTGTATAGGTTATTGTTCCGAGCTACCCATGTCCAACTGTGGCAAAGGCTGGGGAACCTCACTCTGCTTGTCCTGTTTTTTTACACACCGCTCTGGTCTTCAGCATTGAAGAGCTTGCCTCTGTGCCATGTGTGTGTCTTCCGATGCACATCTTGCTGCACATCAGGTACACTGTCTGCTTAACGTCATGCCTGAAGCACAAGTTCCTCCCTATAAATCAGTTTGAGAAAGACGCCCCCCCTCACATTTGTTGTGCGCTCTGCTGCTGCTCCCCCTGCAGCTTGTCCTGGTTCATTGGCCTGTTTGTGCGAGCCATCACCCAGAGCGCGCCCTCTGACGCCCTTGCTCGCCGGCTTGAGGCAATCAACAGCCTCTTCACCTACATGCTGTACGCCAATGTGTGCAGGTGAGGGCAATGTGTGCAGGGCATTGTGCATGGTTGCATCTGTGAATGTGTGCAGGGCAACGTGCATGTGTGCAGGGTACGTGTGCAGGGCAAGGTGCATGCGTGCAGGGTACGTGTGCAGGGCAAGGTGCATGCGTGCATGTGTGCAGGGCAAGGTGCATGCGTGCATGTGTGCAGGGCAAGGTGCATGCGTGCATGTGTGCAGGGCAAGGTGCATGCGGGTATGTGTGCAGGGCAACGTGCATGTGTGCAGGTGTGCAGGGCAACGTGCATGTGTACAGGTGAGGGCGGCATCTTGCCACGAGTCAAGCAGCACAGATCAATCATTGCCATGCAGGACCTTTTGCACACTTAGTTTGGCTGTGGGAGCATCTGTGTTGGCTCCTTGTCAATCTGACTGACCAATGGCTCACAGCATTGGGTTCACAGCATTGAGCGCATCAATGGCTCATACCTGGTCGGTCAGACCAAAGCAAAGGAAAGCAAACAAATTTGCTTCGCAGGTTGCGGATGAGTGTACCGCGTTTGCCCAGTTTCTGATCCCTCTGCCAGAATCAAGCCTGCCTGATGCACCTGGCGTTTGTCTGGTGAACTGCTGCATTTTCTGCAGCGTTTGTAAATCGTCGGAGCCTGTCTAAGGGCCTGCCTGGCATGCCTTACTCATATTCTGAAACAGCTTGCGAATATGGGGCCCTCATCTATCCTCCACTGCGATCACTTGTTAATCTTATTGCTGTGTGCCCTCTCATGCGCACGCGCGCGTACATACACAATCACACACACTGCAGATCTCTCTTTGAGAAGGACAAGCTGCTGTTTGCATTCCTGCTGGCCACACGGGTGATGCGACAGAGAAAATTGCTGCCCAGCCATGAGTATGATTACCTGGCCACAGGCGGCGCCTCTGTTGGGCATTCAGGTAATGCAGGTGATGCATTTATTCTCAGCAGCCTTGTGTGGCCTTGTGCAGCATATTTGTGTGTGCCCTAGACATCATCAGCGGTTTAATAAAGTGTTTATTGGTTTTTTGGTCTGCCCATCTGAAGGATAAGGCGCGCGCACACACACACACACGCACGCATACAGCGTGTGTCAAATTGAGTATTAGATTCTTCAGCAGAGAGGGCAGTCATCAACACGTGCCGGCAAGCTCCAGCACCATAATCTTCTTTGCCGCGACAATGTAGCTCTTTCTTATTGATGGAACCAGATCTGAGCTTGGCCATTGTCACCCCTAGGTTGCAACCTCAGCACAGACTTGGTCATATGTCCACTTCCTGTTGCAGGAGCTCATTCACTTCTATATGCTGCCTGAGTACAGATCTAAGCATGGCCATTTGTGTGTGTGCGTGTGTGTAACTATTGCTTCCTTGTGTTTCCTGCTGCGCAGGCAAGAGCCTGAGTTTTGCTGCTTTGTGCTGCCTGAGTTTGAGTCCTTCTCTTCCTGCTACGCAGGCAACAGTCTACTGCCCAACCCGGACCCCTCTTGGATCTCTGCAAAGGCTTGGGCAGAGCTGGGCAGGCTGGGGTCCATCTCTGAGGCATTTGGGACTCTACAAGGACACATGGCCTTGTCCAAGGTATCACACACACAAACTTAAAATTACAGCGCTCTATCACAAATGCAATGCACACATCACAAGGTTCTGCTGAGTGGGAATACTTTGAGCTTGTGTATACAAAGCTGTGAGGCCTGTTTGTTACACCCCAAATCCCTCAGCTGAGGCGCATTTGCCGAGATTTGCATTAAAACAAGAAAATTGACTCTTAGGTCCATTGGCCTTGGTCTGGTTTGTGAATGAAAGGTCAGTCTGGATGGACATATTACCTCAAAGATCAAAGGCTTACAAACAAGCATGTGTGGGCAAACACGCTGCAGGGTGGCTGGCGCCAAGCCCTGTACGATTCCCCCAACCCCCACTTGCAACCCTTCCCAGAGCCCTTCAACAGGCAAGGCTTAGTTCATGTTTTCTCTGGATGCAGAAGTCCATATTGTGGAACTCAAGTGCGCGCTTATACTGTCACTGCCTTTCTTTTCTATTTTGGGTGTTAACTGTACCTAGGTAGAGGTGGATGTGCATGGGGACCAAAAGAGGTAGGGGCTTCACTCGTAGCAGCAGCAGCAGCATCGCCATCAACCTCTGCTTATTGGACGTTGTGTACTCATCCCTAATGAGAGCTAGCCATTGCCGTGTCTGTGTTTCTCTTCTTTCTGACTCAGATCACATGTAGTCAATTTCTCATCCTTCTGGCTCAGATCACATGTAGTCAATCTCTCGTCCTTCTGGCTGAGATCACATATAGTCAAGTGCTGTGTTTCCCCGATTTACCTATCAGAGACTCCATGCACACAGCCTTTGTTTGAAGGATGCTGCTTTGCCGTTATGCATGCCATCCTTCATCAAGACACACAACTACTTTACCCAGATGGTCTCTCCTTACGTTGAAGACACTGAGCAGGATGCTCTCACCTGACACGCAAGTCCCATTGTCTCTTTGATTTGTCTGCAGCTCCCTCAGTGCCTTCCAGCGCCTGCTGCTGCTGCGCGTGCTGCGGCCAGACAAATTTGTGCCGGCAGTGGCGGAGTTTGTGTCTGCCTCTCTGGGGTCCAAGTTCACACAGCCACCTCCTTTTGACCTAGCAGGTGCTTCTGTCTGTCTGCTTCTCTCATGGGGTAACCAATCAGCATGCATTTCTTGTGGTGCATGCATGCCAATGAGCCATATATTGGCCGCACAGTCACTTGGTCCAGCTTCCAACACATTGATTGAAACTGTCTATTCACGCTAAGTGCAGCTCGCGTCCATGAGTTTCACGCCTGTCAGAATTCCTGCCTTTGCAGGCAGTTTGTGCTTGTAGAACATTTGTATCTGACAAATGAATCTTATGTGGAAACATACATATATATATTGGCCTTAGGGCTTCTTCGTGCTGTGCATGCAGCTGCCTACATAGAGAGTTCCAGCAGCGTGCTGCTGCTCTTTGTGCTGTCTCCTGGTACAGAACCTGTGCCTTTTCTGTGCTGTGCATGCAGCTGCCTACGCGGAGAGTTCCAGCAGCGTGCCGCTGCTGTTTGTGCTGTCTCCTGGTACAGACCCCACGGCAGCTTTGCTGAGCTTTGCAGAGTCCCGCAACATGGCAGGACCTGGCAGATTTATGGTGAGTGCTGCTGATCTTGATGCACACAGCCTCTTGGCTGGCAGAGATCCTTCTTTTCTTTCTTGAGTGCTGCCTGCATGGGGAACATGAAATTGCAAAATGAGCACTGTGTGTGCAGTACGCTTGGGGAGCATAGTGCATTGGTTGGCAGGGGCAAGAGAGCATTTGGCTAAGCCCTTGCTAGGTCGCACGTTAGGGAAGCTTTCCTTAATATAAGTGGCCTTTTTATAGGCATAGTCTTATCTTTTTATCTTCTTCTTCTTCTTCTTGTTTTCTTTTCTCTCAAGGTTGCACCTTGCTGCATGGAGGTGTCTTGCTGTCTTTTGGGCAATAGGAAGGAGCACAAGAAAAGAGAAAGTTAGAAAACAATGATAGTTGATGTTGAGCCAGCTGACTGCTCCAACGTTATGTATGAGGGAGCCAAAAGCTCTTGAGCTCCCTTGAGGGCATTGCTGCTCAGCTGCACCCAGCGCTTGGCAGCCCTTCCATCAAGCTTTACATGGTTAAGGTTGTAATGCTATCAGTCAAAAAGCCTGCCTTATGGGAAACTCACGCGTTCAGTCCCTTCATCTATCCCTCCCCCTGACTGGCGTCAGACAATTCACTCTGAAATAAACCAATCCTTTCTGTCCACCATGGCCTCTTCTCTTCTCTGCAAGAGTGCATGGCGCATATGCAAAAGTGCACAGCATACGTTTGCCTGGAGCGCATTGCCCAGGGCATCACTGCCCAGCCGTGAGTCCTGATGATTCCTGATGATTCCTGGTGGTTCCACCCAGCCAATCTCTGCCGCAGTTCTCTGTTTGTGTCGGCCCTGACTGTTGGGTCTGCCCTTCATACACTCTGGTCGGTCAAGTGCTGACTTTTCCTTTTACCCCCAGGTCATCTCCATGGGCCAAGGCCAGGGCCCAAAGGCTGCAGCCATGCTGGAGGACGCAAGATCCCTGGGGGCTTGGGTACTGCTGCAGGTGTGTGTGTGAGTAGGCTTGAACGTATGAGTGTGGGAGTTATGTTTGTGTGGGTGTGGGTTTGTTTGTGTGCATATGTAGGTGTAGGTGTATGGGCACGTGTGAGAGAGTGCTTACTGTTATTAAAGGCCCTGTCGATGTGCCTGACTTGAGATCTTTGTTGGCCCATGCCAGAAATCTTTGACTCTGATGCAAAAGAGCACAGGCAGTGCAGAGCAGTGGGTGGCTCTTGCAAACCTATCCTGCCTGGTTTGCACCCCCTTACCCTTGCGCTACACGACAAGCTGTTTACCCACACATGCCTGTTCACATGCAAGAAGGCATCTGGGCAAGCTTTGTCAGGCAGTTTTCTGGCGATCCAAGCATGAGCACGCTTTGTTTTAATCATTTTGAGCCAGACATTATCATGTTGGAATGCGCACGCCTGCCCACATTGCACTCAGGCGCTCGCAGATAGATTCTTGCAATCCCATTAATCTATGACAAAGAGGTTACAATGGTCTATTAATCTCGAATGAGCCCAACAATATGTTCAGCCTTACTAAGTTGGGGGTGTTGTTGAGAGAGCAAACCCTGCCTCCTATGTCTCCCTAAGGAAGAAAACGATGAAGCCCAACACTAGATCTCATTGTGCCCTTCACGCCGTGTCTGGGATTTAAGTCAGAAGAAATGGCTGAGGGCTTGCCCGTCCCAAAGCCCCTCCCTCCCAGCGCATGCTTGTGTCCCAGCTATATGCATTTATGCCATGTGGCTACGTGTCCCTGCGCCAAATCTTATGTGCAATTCTGTGCCTTTTGATTTGTCCGTGTTCAATTAATTCCCGTGTCCCCACGCCCCACACAATTCCTGCTCCCTTGACACCCCCAGAACTGCCATCTGGCCCCCAGCTGGATGTCCACCTTGGAGCGCCAGTGTGAGGCTCTGTCGGAGTCCAGCACAGATGAGGGCTTCAGGCTGTGGATGTCATGCATGCCCTCGCCCGCGTTCCCGCCCTCAGTGCTCCAGGTCAGTGGGCAGCGCACGTGCTTGGGCTGGCCAGGATGTACAAGCATCGTGTGCGCGTGTTTTTTTGTATGTGTGAATGTGTATGTGCACGCTTGCGCGTGTGTGTGTATGTGTGAGTGCGTGTTTGCATGCGCGCACGCGTGTGTGTGTGTGTGTTTGTGTGTGTGTGTGTTTGTGTGTGTGTGTGCACGTGCACGTGCACGTGTGCTATGGCTGGCCAGTCTCCACAAGTACTCAGCTTATATTCAAGCACTCCAGGGCAAATAAAGTAAAAGTGTTTTGCGTGCTCCAGGTGCTCCAGGCCATTGAGCAGCACGCACTGACGGTGTATTTGCTGTGAGAATATTTGGAACGCTCCTAGCGCTGTGCCCCCTAGTGAAATGCAAAACGTGAAATGTTCTCTCAACCATAGATGGTCAATTGCTAAATGTGATGACACCAAACTACTTGACAAATGTGAGACTCAGCTCACAGACTTTCAAGGCTGGTTCTGTAGATCAGCCAGGCCTGTGCATGCAGTGTTGGATGTTGGGAGGTTCCACAATGCCACGCTTTGCTGTTCTCTGGTCTGGACTTGTTTTAAAGGAACGTCACAAACCACTGCAACTAAACTCTGGGTCACCTGGGCGTGGCTGGACGTGCATGTTGTGATCCTTTTTCCTCGTGCACGTGCTGTAGCAAAGGCCTGTGTTGTCTCGATGTGGCTGAACCAGCCTGTTGCAGTCTATGCAGCAGGCTCGTACAGCCCCATACGAGCATCACAAGGCTTCAGTGGTGTCCATGCAAATGAAAACAGAATCACATGGGCGCTCCCTCGATCACACCGCTCTGCTTGGCCCATGATGCACGAAAAGGAGAACAAGGAACAGACTACGCATGCCAGCTCTGACTGTGTGTGGAGCAAAGGTTCCCTAACCAGCAAGCAAGCTCCGCCCATGACCCACCGCATTTGCAGCGTGTGGCAATCTGTCCCTTTTTCCCCAGACGCTTTTGCTGACATAATGGCTTTTTCCGCCCCTGCTCGCCTTGTGCGCCCACGCGTGTGTAGAACTGTGTGAAGATGACAAACGAGCCGCCAGCGGGCCTGAAGCATAACATGAGGCGCTGCTTAGCACTGGAGCCACTCAATGATCCTGCAATCTGGGAGGAGCCGGCGGCTGTGCAGGAGGAGCCACCCCCAGCGTCTCGCGCCAAGAAGGTACGTACAAGCGCACAGCAGTGCATTGTGTTCAACCCTCTGTTGCAGTACAATGAATCAGTGTGCCTGCATGGTGCTTTTCTAAGCGCCTTGCGGTGACAGGGCGTGAGTGCCACCATGGTGGATGCTTGAGGGATGCAGGGTGCAGCTGCATGAGGGCATCTGTTGCTAGGTCAGACCACTTCTACCACGTTCGTTTGTACTGTCTGTAGCTACAATTGTAAGACAACTGCAAGACTCATTCCCAGAGTGGCGACTGTAGAAGGCGTTGTCATGGGTCCTGGGATTGCTTGAGGGCCAAGCTGCTGCAACCTGCGGCTCCTGCTTTGTGGTTGAGTCGTTGTTTTGGGTGTAGGGTCGTTGTTGCGTTGTTTAACAACCAAGCGTACTTGCTTTGGGTTTAGGGCTTTGTGGTTGAGTCATTGTTTGGGGGTTGGCTGAGTCTGAGCAGCAGCTTGGTGCTTGAGCATTCAGCACGGCAGGGAATGCCATCTTTGTGCTGGAGTGCACACCTTTTGTATAAAAGAGCACGCCTTGTGGACCTTGTGTGTGACGGCACCTCGTGCATGAATGACTGCCTGCTGTGTGGCTGACTGTCTACCTTGTCCATAAGTGCAAACCTTGATGCACTTACTGTCTACCTGTAGTGCATGACCGCTGACATTGTGCATGGCTGCCTTCCTTTTGCATGGTTTACCTTACGGCCTACCTTGCACATGCGAGCACCTTGAGTGTGACTGCCTACTTTATGCTGCAACGTTGAAGGCAGCTACGCTTGCATGCAAATGGATTAATTGATCCGCATGGATTGCAGATTTAACAGGATTGAGGAGCTCTAGTCCCTCACACACACACGCGCACACACATGCAAACAACACACACAGGGTGCCCGTGGTGCTCCAAAGGGTGGTGCCGAGAGCAACCCTCAGGGCGAGACATCCGCCAGCAGCACCGAACCCCCCAAAGAGCTGGTGTACAGCCCCCAGGCGAAGGCTGTGAAGCGCTTGCTGTTTGGGCTGGTCTTCATCCATGCATGCGTGCAGGTGAGGTGGTCAAAGGATTGTCAAAGGATTTTCTAAAGCCAAACGTAAGCATGCTTGCTGTTTGGGCTCCTCTTCATCCATGCATGCGTGCAGGTGAGGTGGTTAAAAGGTTTGTAAAGCCGGCTATGAGCAAGCTCAATGTCACTTGCATGCTCCAATGTGTGGTTACTGCGTGTGAGCTTGGCACCACTGCAGTGAACACTGTGTGTGCTGGTTGCTTGGGGGTCAATGTTTGGTTACTGCGTGTAAGCTTGCCTGAAAGGTGTCACCGGTCCCTCAGTGACCAATCAGCATCCTTCTTTGCCCCAGTTATTTGGCGTTTACAGGCCAGTGGACGGCCTCTCTTTTTCCAGCTGCCAGTCCATCAGGAGTCTTTCGAATCCACCTCCTCCCTGGCTGCATTGTTTTTGTGACTGAAAGGAAGTGGTTTTCAATATGGAAGGGCCAAAAGGGGCAAAGCTTTGTGAATGTGGCCACAATATGCTCGCAGGAACGGAGGCGCTTTGGACCCATAGGCTGGAACATCCCGTACGGTGAGTTCAGGCAACTTGGGGTAGAGCTTCAGCAACATTGGGCCCAGACTGGGGGGATTTGCAAACAAGAGAAGGCTTTGAGCACCACCATTAGCACAAGCATAACAGGGCAAAAACGCAGAGGCGATTATGAGTATGGCCATAAAAGCAGCTGGTACAGCCGGCCTCGCACTGCAGTAGATGGGTCAAAATGATCACCCAATAGCTGAATCGCCAGGGAAACATGTTTGTCCTGACTGCTCTGTCCTTGATTTCATGCAATCAATTGTGAACAGCCACACTCGTGCTGCATTTGTAGCAGCGGCATGCGTAGCTTTTCTGCCTTGCTTTCTTTTGAGAGTACAAAAGCACTGCAGATTCGCAGGCTTTCATGACGGAACAGAACAGGATTACTGTGTGCATCATTGCTTTGATGCAAACTTTTTCTTTGTTGTAAATCTGGTTACTAAACCCTCACCCTTATTGCTTTGATGCAAACAGGTTTTGATGATGGAGACTTGCGCATCAGTGCGCGTCAGGCGCGCATGTACGTGCTCAATGCAAGTGGCAAAGACGTCCCGTTTGCTGCGCTCCAGGTGAGCAATCACAGAGGCACAGTGGTCAATACCGTGACAGCTTGGTTTTTTCAGCCACAAAAATGGTCAGCAAAGGCACAGATATTTTTAATCAAGATAGCCTCAAGAGACTTTGGAGGGCCGTAGCCTTGGCCCTGAGCTGCCCCTGCCTGCTTGCAGCCATTGCAATTGTGCCAGGCTTGCTTTGACTCCCAATTCCTTTTGCCCCTCTCCCACCTACTTGCATCATGCAGTATGCCGTGGGCGAGTGCAACTACGGTGGCAGGGTCACAGATGACAAAGACCGCCGGCTGCTTACAACCATTCTGTCCAGGATATATCGGCCGGAGCTGCTACAAGGGGTGCGTGTAGGGTGGCTAGGGTGGTGGGTGTGCCAGTATGTGAGCTCGCGTTCGTTTGCAGCCATGTGTGCAAAGATTAGAGGCAATCCTGTTGATGCAATTATGTGAACAAGATGGTGAGGCTGCAACAAGGGAACTTGAGCTGTGGGGCCAGTAAGAAGTGGTGGGGGTGCTACAGAGTCTAGTAGGCAGCAGCACCAGTGCTGCCGTGGTTTGGCAGTCTTGCAGTGTTCTGGGGGCAGTCACAGGGAAAGTGTCATCACTGATGCGATGCAGTCATAGACAGAAAAGCTAGAGAGTTTGAAGCCAGGACATGAATGGTGTTTGAATAGAGCGGGCAGGGAATGAGCAAGTGTTTGAAACAAATGGTTTTTGAAGCAAGCAGACAGGGAATGAGTGGGAGTGTTTGAAACGAATGGGCAGGGATGAGCAGAGGCGTACAGAAGTCCAGGGGCAACTTGACTTTGTGGCTGCAAGCATTGGGATGTTGTGACCGTGCCCATCTCCAACGAATGATGCATACGGTTGCGCTCACAGGAGACCTTTCAGCTGACAGAGAGTGGGACGTACTTCGTACCAAAGGATGGCCCGCTCACTGCATACGAGAGGTGAGTAAAACTGTGTGCCTGCAAGTCACTGCAAGTTTTAGTGGCTGATGTATTACAACTAAGCTGGAGAAGTAAGCTGGAAAATTAAGCTGGTGCCTGCAAGTTGCTGAAATTCCAAGTGGCTTGTTTACAAGAAGTCAGCTAGCAGGGTGTTTGGCATCTGGGGTGGGCAGCATTGTAGCTCAGATGTAGATGTTTTGATAGTCCTAACCACACTTGCATAGCTTGGGCGTTTGGGTTGTTCCCATCTGATCAGTTTTGATGTTGCTCTATTGACACATGCACGTGCACACATGCCCATACACACACACGCGCGCACACACACACACACGCACGCACGCAAATATACAAACTAAACGCATCAGCGCACTTGCTGCACTCTGATCTGTGCAGCTATGTGGATCAGCTGCCCAGCGAGCAAGCGCCAGAGGCGTTTGGGCTGCACGCCAATGCAGACATCTCAAAGGACCTCACAGCCACGGAGGAGTTGTTGGCCTCCCTGGTTGCTACAGGTGCGGGCTCCATACTTGTGCATGCATGCATGTGTGTGTGCATGTGCGTGCGTGCACACACTCAATGTGTGGATGTGTCTTGTCAAACCTGTGCGGTGCTTGCATCATTGCTGTGTGTTTGTTAGCTGCAGGTGTTGCCTGCTGTAGCTCCCATTCAAATCCCTTGCATCACATGTTTTTTAGTCCATCGATTTCAGGAGCAACACCAAAAACACGAAAAGCACACGATAAGCTTTGTCAACGAGGATCGTACTCCTCCCTCAATAACAATGTGCTGTATCATGTTTATAACACGTGGCTCTGTTGGGACAGTGGGGACATGTTGCAGGTCATCAGATGAGCTGTTCTGACCTGCACACATGTCAGCATGTGCAAAGATGTATGAGCAACACTGTCTCAGCAAACATGCGTGTGCGTGTGCCAAGACGTTTTGGCAGTACATGTGTGTGCCAAAATGCCTTGGTTGAACTGTGTATGTGTGTGCCAAAATGTGCTGGCAGACGCTGGGGAAGAACTGTTGGCTACATTGTGTGTGTGCAGGCGAATCAGGAGGAGGCGGTGGAGCAGGTGAAGGCTCAAACTCTAGTGTGGCTGCCGTTGTGGCGGACATCCTTGCACGCCTACCTGCCGACTTTGACCTTGAGGTGGCGCAGCAAAAGTTCCCAGTCAGCTACCACCAGTCCATGAACCAGGTGGGTGTTGCAGGTGTCCGCTCTGCTGCATGCTGTGTGATTGTAAGACCAGCTTTCAGTGAATCCAAGGAAGTTGTTTCTATGTCATTTGACAAGGCCAAAGGTGTGCCACGCTAGCTACTGTAATAGGATACTGCTGGAGAGCACACGCAACATATGATTACCAAACGCACTTTTGGGGGGGGTTGAAAGGCTCTGCACAGAGGGTGTAAGCGAGAGCCACAGGCCTCTTAAACTTTTTTCAATCGCTTACTGGTGCTCATCCAAGAGACGGTATGCTGCAAGCGTTTCTGTACAATGTTGCACCCATACCCACACGCAGGTGCTCATCCAAGAGATGGCACGCTACAACCGCCTCACAGCCGTCATTCGCACCTCTCTCATGAACTTGGACAAGGCACTGCAAGGGCTGCAGGTGCGTGGAGGGCCCATCCCCGTTTTTGTGACACAGCTCCTTCTTTCTCTGTTTTCATGGCATTCTCTCATGGCAACTTGAGACCTGCAGGTGTGCAGGGGAGGGTGTGGTCTCTCTCTGGTCAGAGGAGGCCTTTGCCCCTTGCCATAGTGAGGCGGCAAGGTGCTCGTGTCATGGTGTCTTTACATTTGTGTCAACAAGTCTAGTCGTGTGCAGCACCTAGATTCAAGATTTGCTTGCCAACCCACCTGCATCCAATGCCACTTGTGTCCATACCAAACCTTGATTGGTCCACGTGCATTCATGCCACCTGCATCCATGTCAATCTCTGATCAACCCACCTATTCCAAACTTCCTCTAATCCACAATTTCCCAATTTGCCAGTTTCCATCCCATTATATGGTTGAATTCACCTGCTCCATGCCTCGTCAAATCCACTAGTTTTCCATACTAATTCATGATCAATCCACCTGCCTCCGTGCCATTCCATGATTGATCCACCTGTACGCCTTGCCAGCTTGTTTTGAGCAAGTCAGGCCCACTGGCTTTGGCATCTACAAGGTCATGTGTATTCCAGTCACAAGGCCATGAGCACCGTGCCCACAAGGTTTTGCGTGACCTCTTTGCACTGCAGGTGCTGTCCAGTGAACTGGAGGGCGTGCTGCGTGCACTGGCCATAGGCAGAGTCCCTCGGCTTTGGCAGGCCACCTCCTTCCCTTCCCTCAAGCCACTGGCAGGGTGGGTTGGATGCTTGTGCATGCTTGTTGCTTGTCTGAAGCCATCTTTCTTGTCTGAACCCACCTCATTCCCTTCGCTCAAGCTACTGGCAGGGTGGGTGGGACGCTTGCACTTGCATGTAGCTTTTTTTACTTGAGACGGCTCGCTCAGATGATGGAAACATTAATGCACTTGGAAGAGCACAAAAGTGCTGCAGCACCCCCCACCCTAGGCCAGGCATCACTTAGGGAGGTCCCATAGATTGAGTTAAGTAGAGATCATCATCATGACAGCGACAATTGTCGACTGAGGAGGAGTGGAAGCATGCGCACTGCACGCGATGGCCGGCTGAGTGCAATAAATGTCTGGAGGCCATCTGAAGCATTCAATTATGAACTGCCTTCCATACTTGCGAGCTGTGTCTCCTGCCTTGCGCTGAGAACGGCCACGCTCTGATCTGCATACAAACATGGTTGAAAGTGCCAATTGGCTTGTTTTGGCTATAAGCATGGTGATGCTTGGATTCCTGCCTTTGAAAGCAAGAGCAGCATGACGCCTGGACCACCGCCAGGTTTGATGAAAATGTGCACTACGAGTCAATTCATGCACCTGCAGTGGTTGCCCCTGATTGGATTTGGAGGGTCATCACGTACAATGATGGGGCAAATGCAGGGATCGCTCCTTCCATGTTCCAAAATGGCCTCAACTGACCTTTTCCTCTCACACACGCACATACACACACATGTAGGTACATCAAGGATTTGCTGGCACGCTTGGACATGCTCAGCACTTGGTACAAGGTGAGACAGTTCTGCCTCCTGAAGCGTGTGCGCTCTCTGCATGTGTGCTGCTTGCTCTCTGGCGAGCTCGGTGCTTTCTCACATGTCTATCAGTGTTCTGAAGGATTTTTTTTTGTGTCATGCAGTTGTGCATGTGATCCTGGCTCATACTTTGATTGCGAGAAATAAAGCCCATTGACTGCCTGCCCTGCTGCAGCAGCTATGCAGAGAAGTCCCATGTTGCTGTTACTCATTTGAGGTTTGTCCTGTGTTGCTGAGCCTCTCTTTGTGCATATATATGCAAGCCTGTTATATATATGTATGTATGTATGTATGTATGTATGTATGTATATGCAAGCCTTCAACTTTATGACCTTATCCAGGACTGCAACCATGCTTTTTGCAGGAGTTCTGAAGGTTACAGCCATGATTGACCTGAGAAGTGCAATCCCTACCTCAGGTTTTAGCCATGCTTGGCTTGAGGATAAATTCCCCACCTTTTTTTGACAACAGTTTATCTCTGCGCAATGTGCACTTGCAGAAGGGGCAGTCTTCAGTATTTTGGATTAGCGGCTTCTTCTTCACGCCATCATTCACCACCGCCGTGTTGCAGGTGTGTGTGTCTGGGGAGGGGGGGTGGATGTAGCATACTATGAGCCAAGGATTGTTAATCAGGTCGACAATGCCTGGTTCATGTTTCCTGTCGAGCATGAGAAGCATGAGAAGCATGAGAAGCATGAGAAAACAATAAGTTGCTATATGTGGCCGCTTTTCTGTGGAGAAGGTGCCTGTCCTCATTTGTGCTCTCGTGCTCGCTTTGCAATTTTGCGTACTTGAGATATTGAACTGCTCACCCACTCTACCTCAATTCACAGCTGATTTCATTCCGTTCATGCTCTTATACTCACCCCGCAGAACTACGCGCGGAAGCACCAGCTGCCCATCGACTCCATTGGCTTCGATTTTGAGATGATGAAGGGGGTGAGTGTGGTGCTTCTTGTGTACAACACTGTTCATAGACCACACGACCAGAGGTGCTGAATGCAAAGTAATGACCTCCCATTACACTCTCTTCTTAAATGCTTTGATTCCAAGTGGAAATATTGCTGTTAGTCAGCATAACTGCCTGACCAGATGGACTTGAATGAGCCTGAGGTGCGTGTGATGGCTGCAGGATGCTGCAAGCTTGGAGGGCTCTGTCCCTGAGGGAGGCGGTGTATATGTGCAAGGCCTTTTCATGGAAGGCGCAGCCTGGGACAGCGAAGCTGGGTTGATGAAGGAGTCGGAGCCCAAGGTGAATGCCTTTTGAAACCCAGGTTACATAATTTCCTGGTTTGTATAAGGGGGTTGAAGCCCCCAAGGTGACTGCCTTGGTTTTTTGCCTTATGTGCTGTGCACTCTGCTTTTGCACATGGGCTCGTGTGGGTGACTGCACATGTACATAACTGCACATGCAGCTGCTGTTTCGTTGTCGCTCTGCTCCCCTTGCCTCCTCACTGAGAGGTCCTCCACATTCTTCAGACCGCCATGCACAGATGGCTGCGCGTGCACCTACTGGACTATTCTTCCTCGCCTCTGATTGTGAACAACGGCACCTTCACAAGAGCACCTGTGCACATGCTGAACTAACCTTGCCCACCCCTGCCTTCACAACGGCAGGCCCTCCATGCCCCAGCCCCCATCATCTGGCTGCGCCCACAGCGGCTGGCAGACATCCATCCCACTCCGCACTATGATTGTCCAGTCTACCGTACTACGGACAGGAGAGGCACGCTCGCCACAACTGGACACTCCACCAACTTCCTGATGATGGTGCGTGCAGCAATGTACATATGCTTACTGTGAGTGCTGTCAGCAAGGCAGGTATGCCATCTATCTGGCATGCGTTTGCTGCATACGTGCTGAGATTTTTTGCTGGCATGCTCGCAATGATTCACGTGTGAGGTTGGCCAATTCCATATGCATATGCTGTATTTTGCGTTTCGCCTGCCAAAAACGGAAACATATGGCATGTTCACATGGGATCCGCCAACCCTATGCACATGAGCACCCTTGAAGCAAAGCATCCAACACTTTGCAACACTGTTGCCCATAATCCTCATCGTGTGCCTGAACCCTCTGCAGGTCCGCCTTCCCTCTGACAAGCCTCAATGGCATTGGATACTGCGAGGAGTGTGCATGCTGTGCAGTTTGACTGACGATTGACAGATCAAGGATTGAAGGTAGTTATCCTACAGATTGACAGATTGAGGATAGATGGGGCAGCTGGACTCATGAGATTGGAGTAGAGTGTATAGCTACATTTTTTCAACAGGCTTCAAACAGAATCAGCTGTGAATAGATAGTAGGATGTAATTTTTGGGTTTCTCTTGCAGATTGCAGACAGTCTCTGCTGTCTTGTATCATTTCTGTTTTTAGCCCTCACTTCCTGACAATTGCTTCCTTGTGACCGGCACTAAAGGCGCTCTAACTTCGAGCTGGTAGTAACAGATGTGTTGACGGATGCGTTGGTCAGATTCACCTGGAAATATATAAGCGAACGTCTGTCAGCTTTTTCGAGGCAACCCATTGTCCCTGCCTCTTATGTAAGCCGGCAATTGTTCATGCATGCTTAACTGTGCTTCCTGTTCAGCAATTTTTTATTTTTGCCTTGTCATGAACGTGAATCCCCTCTGTACAGCAACTGCCACCTATGAAATATGTGCATAAAGTCATTTCCTGTTTCTTCCTTCAATAAGTGGTTGAAAGAATTTCTTTGTTCTTTATTGTTTTGACTGGTGTCCGCTTACCTTGTAAAAATTGTCACCCGATCCACCTCTTCCTCCTCTTTTTTTTGCTGGATTGGCGTGACTTACCCTGTTGCAGCAACCCTGCACAAGACAAATCAGAATTATGGTAAGGCTGGTACTGCATGGCTGAAGTAATGAGAGCCTTATTTTGTCTGCATGAGTGGGCAAAGTTGACATAAATGAGCTGAACTTCCAGGACCCCTGGGCTTAAAGATGTGGACAGGGACGTTTTTTCATAGCAACAAAAAAAAGCACTGCCAGGCAGCAAGGAATGCAAACCACACTTCTTCTGAGATCGAGGAGGGTAGTAACAGCGTCGTCACCTAGCGCTCGCGGAGCAAAACGATGGGCTTGAGAATTGGACCATACTTTGGAAGGGTGAATACAAGTACTACATGGGCATGGCCATGAGGACTCCTCGGACAAACAAATGTGCAGAAGACTGGAACATGGCACATCTTCCTTTCCTTGGTGGAGGGAATGCCCGGTGCCTGGGCCTTAGATATCCTCCTTTCCTTAATTAAAGTGGGTTGCATTATTCGCTACCCATGTAGCTTCTTTTTTCTTAGCTGGGGATAGCTGGGGATGAATGCACAACTAAACTTGCTGGGGCTTAGCTGGGGATAGCTGGGGATGAATGCACAACTAAACTTGCTGAATACCAGGCTGGCCTCAAAGGTAACAACCTGACTGATACCGGTATCCCTGGCTCTGGCCCAGGCAGCAACCCCTCCTACAATCATTGTAGCATATGATAGTGCTTGGCTGGTTCGGGAAGAGGCAAATACATCTGAATCATCCTCCCCCATTCCCAATCTGATGTACTTCCCAGACCTTAAGGATGCTTTTATATCCCATATACATGGGTTTTACATGGGTTTTACATTGGTTAACCTACAGCCCGAATATCTGGCTGATCAGTCGCTGGTTATATCCCATATGCACACTGAACACAGGCTTGGGTACACAGACCGTAAGGCAGGCTACCGGGTATAATACTTATTACCAGAGATTGCTACATCATGTAAATAAGGGCATTAGCAATGCATCCTGGAACATACCCTTATCTTAACGTGAAAGAAACACATAATCTTCCAGTACCGCACAGGCACCCTCTACAATCAAAAGCATGCAGTCCACTTCAAAAGATCCACTAGCCTTGTATGCCCCCCCGCCTCCGAATGTCACCATATGGATAGTGCTCTCTACATTCTCTTAGGTTGCCAATGCCTCGTCATCCGTAACTTACTTGGACATGGTAGCTGACTCACGCTCGGAGCGTCACAACATTGCCAGCAGAATGATTATGAAAGAAAAGAAAAGAAAAGTCTACGCAGTCTCGAGGCCGCGTGCATTAAGGGAAGAACCCCTAACAAAAGTTAGAGGCCTCACCAAGAGGCCCTCCACCTAAACTAGCCAAAACTAGCCTAGGAGAGTGCAAGAAGCAAAACTAATGGGGATCCGGGGGATTGGCCGCCATGCCCCTGAGCGCTCGGACTCTCCTCCTTCCATCCTCAGCCGTTGCCGCGCGCCCAGCAAACCCTCCCCTCCCAGATGCTCCCTGAAAACAAAGTGCATGTCTAGTGTTAATGATGGTGGATAATCTTTGGATGGCATGGTCACTGAGTTGGGAAGCTAGTGATTTAGCTTTTTGTTTGGTCAATCCCAGATTTATGAGAGGTGTAATTGTATATTTGTTATAAATCGTGCCACCAACACCAATTAAGATGATGTGCAAAGTCACTTTATTATTCCTGTTTGGGTTTCTTAAGCTGCATGTTTTAAGTCTGTTAATGATGTGGGAATGTTGAGTTTGTGCACGCTCCAAGGTGCTGACAGGATTAGTGTCGGAGCAGAATTTAAATTCAACAAGGTGAATGTCTCTATCTTGTGGTGGGATCTTGGTAGGATCAAGGTGGGCTTGTCTGCCTGGGATGTGTCGCACAAATAGAGCATCAGGGCGGCTTGTATGCCGTACAGGTGAGGCAGCACCATTTGGGAAAACCCAGTCTGGAATGGCTCGAGAGGTGTTTTCAGGGACTTGTATGTTTTGATCCATAAGTCTGTCATGATTGCAGCCATCCATGCTAATGAGGGATGAGCCGTAACGGCCTTTGCTGAGGGCTTCTACACAGAGACTAAGGGCCACATGGTGTCTGTTGGTGTGCATCCCACTCATTGTTGGGTTGGTACACCTAAGTAGAACATGATAAATGTTATCTGTATCTGCACAGAGTGGGCACCTATCAGAACTGGAAAAGTTAAATTGAGAGGCATGGCCCTGTGTGTACAGTGTATCCGTTTGATATTTCATGAGATTTATTTGTTTAAGGGTAATCTTTGGATTTTTCCAGAAGGAGTTGCTGATTTCCTTGTTTGCAAGTTGAGAGATTGGGTTGTGAGCTTCATTGTTTGTGTTGTTGGTGGATGGTGTGGCATCGTTGAGCTTCTGCCATCTCTGGTAGTGGTAGCCAGAGGTGTCAGCAGAGCCAACGTCAGAACTTTCGTGGCACGTTTGCAGACCGTTTGAAGCGTTTGAAATGCGTTTGAAAATTTTTCAAACGCATTTCAAACGTTTGGGGTTGATTTCAACCGCACACTTGAAATCAAACGCTTCAACCGCTTTTCAAACGTTTAAGATTTTCAAACGCATTTCAAATGTTTGGGGTTGATTTCAACCGCACACTTGAAATCAAACGCTTCAAACGCTTTTCAAACGCTATTCTTCTTGATCAAACACACTTAAAGGTCTTCATGAATATCTTTGAATTTGGAAAGCATTCCATTTGATCATGGCTTCAGGAGAGTCCCCAGATCTCAGATAAGCCTTCTTAGATCTTGATAAGTGATAGAAATGATTTTTAAACAGGTGAGCATGCCACAACTTAGTTGATTGGGGTTTGACGCCGCCCAATGACATCATGATGATGGCATGTACTACTGCAGTACCCAATTTAGACTTTTTATATTAATTCTAAATTTCAAACATCTGCAGCTGAGCTGGTGATTGTTTGAACCGAAAATGATTTGAAGTTTGTGTTTCTTGTGCATGTGTGTTTTAAGTTTGTCACTCAGGTTGGTGAGGTAGTGTAATGGGAACGTGTGGGAGTGGTGCCTGCCATCATTTTGTGTGGAAATCTTTAATGAAAGCCAATAAAAGTTGTGGAAAGGGTCCCTGGCATCCGGAAGTGTAATGTCTACTGTGTCAGAGGGCTGCGGTGCGAGCACAAGCTTCAGCCCCCTCGTTTCCTATGATGCCAGAGTGGGCTTTGACTTTATAAAAATGGATAGGGTGAGGGGAGTGCTCTATTATGGTTGATATTGCGTGTATCAACTCCGCATGTAGGTGATATCTCATGCGCATGGGATGAGGGGTTTGATTTGAAATTTGAAAAATGCAGGATGCACTATCAGTGGCAATTTTGGTTTGCTCATGTTGGAGCGCCACCAGGATACCCACTAGTTCTGCTCTCGTGATAGTATTGGTAGGCCCATGGCCGTTGGGTTTTATGTGTAGTTGTAAGTGTTGAGGGGGTTGAGTAGTGTCTATACCTGGTTTGTAAACGCCTGAACCTGACAGGGGTGGGGAATCATCATCTTTGTGTTTAATCACACTGCCATCTGTGTATGTCATTTCCCTCCAATCCTTGATTTTGGGTGTGAATATCTTTTTGAAGTTGGCAGGGGTGAATGCTGCCCTTTCTTGAGGGCATTTGTGCGAGCAGTTGTGGGTGTCGGGGGGGAGTGATTGGAGTTTCTGCTTCCAAGTGTTTGATGCAAGGTGTTGGTGTGTTTGCAGTGACATGACTGGATTTGGAGTATCCAAGGGTAGCCAAATAGCTTCTGGTACAACTTGCTTTACATCTTGCTGGAAAAACTGAAACCAGTCACTGTTTGCGTTGTCTAGCATAACTCTGGCATTATGATTCCACGCAACAATGAGCTGCATAGGATAGGGTGGTGGGGTAGGATTGGGTATGGTATCAAACCAGTGTTGTGGTGCCTGAAATTGGATTTTTCTTGCGGGGAATTTGGCAAGTACTTTTGCAACGTCTGGGTATTGTCTGATCCAGGTCATATACGCGTTGCAGCTGAAGCCTCTCCATTGAGGCAGGAGCATGAAGGTGGCAACTGGATCTGTGCTTTGGAGGGAGGAATGCACTGCATGGCGCATGAGTTTGAACATTACTTCATCATCATGGGGTGGATGGCAGAAGGAGAAGCCGGTGTAGCGCACTGAGAGGGCGTCTGTGTATGCTCCGAAGACTTGGTCTCGGCAATTTGCACTGAAATAGGTGTTGTATGTATTTTCAATTATGAAATTATGAAAGCCATTAAGGGAGGCCTAAGGTTCAAAACTTGTGCATATGGATGTAGGCAGCGCAGACCCTCTGGCCCAGCATCCCCCTGACCTGCACATCACTGAGAAAAGTAGTCGTGTAATACAGCTCTACCTCTTTGACCCCAATATTCCTGACTGAGCTGCACACAACTCCTTGCCCAAATAGACCACACACCTCACATTGAGTACTCTGCAGTATGAGACGTACTGAAGGAATAAGAAGCAGCACAGTTACAGCCAGGTAATGTAATGAATTGAGCATTTAAAAACGCCATATCCACTTAATAGAAATCAAAAACTGCGAAGAAACAAGGCCTGGTGCCCAGCTCACAGCAACAACACAGTGGACTACTAGTCCACTGTCCATAGCATGCAAAAAACTTCAAGGTGCTGTAATCATCCTCCACACAATCCTTCTGAGTGTGGGTGGGACTATCTTAACTGCCCATACCCTGGATCAGTTTAAAAAACAGGGATTGACCTGCAAAGGTCTGTCAATCTTGCATGAAAGCTCCATGCCCACTCTGCGCAATGCGCGCACAAACTTGCCCGTACCAGACGTGCCATTAAAACAAAATCACTCATGATAATTCTGGTGCCCTGAGGCCGCGTGCTGCCAGGGACCCACCAGACCCACACTAGCTTCCCCCTTACCCTCTGGCGAGGGAGTCGTGGCTGAGTTTATCTTTTTTGTTCTCCAGATCGGACTGGTTTGGTTACAGGCACCTTTTTTGCTTCAGCTTGCTGGTGTAGACTTTTGTACCACCTCTTCCTCTTGGTCTGTGTGGCGGGGTCCTGCCTTTCAGGTGACCTTTCCTTAATGCACGCGGCCAGACTTGGCAAGCGGAGTCTTTTCTTTTCTTTTCTGTTTGCTTCAGCTAAGCTGCCCGCGTACTTGTTTTCCTTCATGAATCAGAACAACGACAAACTTCCTGGTGCTCCTCCTACTAAAAGGGCCTTGGTTATGCATTCTCCGTATAGTATCCCCAAATACATGTTCCTTGACCTCCCCCATGATGTCATCCGCAGCGTGGCTCGGTTTAGACTCCACATTCACACCCTTCGCTGTGAGACAGCAACTTGAAATCACAGCTCTTCCCCAAACTTTGACCTTTGTGAGGCTGATGATAATGTCCAGGATGAACAACATGTCCTCTTCCATTGCACACATCCCCAGGTGGTCTCTCTCCGCAGGAAATATGCTCCCTTGTTCTCACAGGCAGAATCTCATGATGTGTCTGCTTTTTGGAACCAGAACAACAACAAACTTCCTTGTTTCCTTCATGAATTGATTGCTTTGAATGGGCAGGTCAAAACCCATTGTAACCCCGGGTAATGGGCCGTTAATGGGCAGGCTAGCAGTCGCATTTCCTGACTGAAGGCCTTACCCTTTTAATCCCTTCAAAGGGAAAGTAAGTTCGTTTCCCTATCCTATCCTATCCTATCCTAAGTTCATTTCTTTTTCTTATTTGATGTAGGGAGCGTTTTCATTCAGTTCCTTCTTTTTCTTTCCTTTTCTTGAGGGGTTCAAGATAGTGGTTGACATAACGCAAGTCCAGTATGAAGCACGGTTTACTATCGGAGCAAAAAGACAGTCAAAGAGTAAATGGATCTGGTTGCACAGACCAAGGTTTAGGGGCATTGGCCATAGATGGTAAATGCTGACTAGTAGTCCAACCTTGATTGATCTCGATAGATACATGGTGCTGCGGCCTGAGGTGCGTTCTTTATGTAATTGATACAATCAGTGTCATCACAGCCTTTGTAGCCTTCCTTGTCTTGCTTAGTAGCAGCTATGAATTTGAAGCAGATTTCATATTGCGAACTTTGAATGCAATTGGGAAAATGTGCAATTGTGTGCATTATGATGCTGTTCCAATACGTTGGAGATACATGTGTGTGTCAAGCTGTGATGTGTGCGCAATGGTGTGTTTACATGGAGCAAATGCCAAGTAATGTGGCCAAGAACAGCCATTCTCGTGTTTGCTGTGCAACATTTGTTTTCAAATGATACAATGATGAAAAGATCTCTGGGAAATGGTTCTTTTTTAAACCAGAGTTTCAGTTGCTTGGTATTTGCGACTGATAGCATTGGATCTTGCAAAATCCAGGCCATGCAATTCACCACTCATCCAAGAAATTCCCTGGACCCACGCCACTCAAGGTCAATACATCATGACCGCGGCTCTCCTTTTGCATTTGCTGCCCCCCATTCGCATTATGCTCATCGCTGAAATGCTTGGAAAGTTCTGCAGACACTGCCGGATCCAGGCGCACTTGCTTTAATCCAGGCAATTGCCTCTGATGCTGCACTCTCTGCTGATCCAGCTGCTGCTGCTGCTGCTGTTGCTTCTGCTGCTTTTTCTTTCCATGCAGTGCAGCACTTCTGCCCACATGCAGCCTGACCCTGGGTGCGGCCATCACCGCTCGCTGCCTCCACTGCTGCTGCCACTGCTGTCGAGGTGGGGTGGCGCTTTGTTGCTGCTGCTGCCGCTGCGGCGGCGGCGGCAGTGGTGGCCGCTGTTGCACCTCAGCTGATGACCTCACACGCTGCAAGCCTGTGGGATTGCCTGCTTCTGCTGACCGGCTTTTGGGGAGATCACGAACTTGGCCAGATGGCATTGCAGTTGATGGCGTTGCAGCTAACATTGCGTCTGGCCATGGTGCAGCAGGGACTGTGCGTGGTGAGGCAAGCGTTGGTGATGGGGTCGCTGAGGCTTGAGGAGGAAATGGTGTGGTGCTGGAGGGGAAAGTGGCTCTTACAGATTGCGACCTGCTGCTGGGCTGCATGTACCCGCGGCCCCTCCTGCTGCTGGAGCTGCTTGCACCACTCTGCTCCTGCTCCTGCGTCTGTGGCTGCTCAGCTGCATCTGCCGGCAACCCTGCATTCTGCTGCTGCCTGGCCGGGGCGTCACTCCCTCCCAGGCTTTGTGCGAGCTGCTGCATTCTCATGCTGGATGGCTGAGTAGGGGCAGCATAGTGCTGTTGCTGTTGGTTTTGGTGTTGTTGGTGTTGGTGGGAGAGCTGATCAGAGGCTGATTGGTGGCTGTGCGATGGCTGTGCATCAGCAGCCTGAGATGGTGCAGAGGCACTGGGAAGAGAGGAGTTGAGGGTGCTTGCAGGAGCACTGGTGTAGGCAGCACCAAAGGCGCTTGCAGGGGCTTCGAGCGCAACGCGGTAGGACATGGAATTTGCGAGGCCGCTGGCTTGCAGTTGGTGCAAGCGCGGCCATCGAGAGCTGTGGATGAGGATGCAAGCCAAGCCCTGCATAACACAGAGTGGGTGGGTTGATCACATAGGAACGAGGAACACCAGGTCCGTGTTATCAGCTTGCAGGTGGTGCAGGTGCGGCTGTCAGACGTCGAGGGCAAGGATGCAGGACAGGCATTGTTTGACAGAAAAGACTGATTCGGTCCTCTTGTCTGATAAATGAAAAAGAGGCCTCAAGTTCAAGAATACTTTGTTCCATTGCTTTCTCTTCCACAGTACCCGGCCAAGAGGGGCTGCATGAGTGGTCAGACAAAAAGTCAGCCTGCTATGCAATAGCTGCTCTTGCCAGGCACCTGCCTAACACTGGGCTGCTGAGCGGAGGACAAGTTTGGTGACTTGGCGACTGACCCATTCTTGCGCAGGGGCCATGCTGACCTTCTTTAAAAAGACTATATGACCCTTCCTTTCCAATGCGTCCCTTTCCAACTGCTCCCAAGCGGCCTTGTCATTTTTGGCAGTACTAGTGTACAGCGCTTGTTCCAACCTCAGTCTACTGAGTTTGTTTACTGTTATTTTTCCGACTTCAGCCTTTTGTGTTTGTCTGCTGTGTTTGTTCCAGCTTCACTGTATGCCCCAAACTTTTGTGCCTGCAGCAGAGGCACCCGAGCCATAGAAGTGAAGCCTGAACCAACAAATTGATTCAAACGCGGACTCATTGACCTGTACAAGAATGAACGGGACACTTTTGAAATGATGGGAGTGTCAACGGAAGTATCTTCAAGATTTGTCGAAGGTGTGGAGGGTTAAGATTGTTTGTAGGTATTGATAAGGAGAGAGGCAATGGCTGAGAACATTGGAACAGAAGGGAAGCGCTGGACCTGTGGAACACCCCCCCCCCCAACATGCTCTGTGCAGCTTGTCAATTATCAGTCAGTGGGTTTCATTGTTTTTTTTGGAGGCAACCTACAGGTTGTAATGCTTTGCAACAGCTAGAAAACTTTTGTTAAGCAACGGAGTGGGAGGCATGCCTTGCGAGCTTGCCATAGTACAAGCCCGAACATCATTCTACAGCAGTGGTGCGTGTGCACAGTATCGTGGAGTCAGCATGGCAAAGGGCATATCCTGGACTCTGTTTTAAGAGTCAATCTGAAAGAGCACACACATACACACAAGCGCGCGCACACACACACACACACACACACACACACACACACACACACACACACACACACACACAGCTGCTCCTGCTGCGGCAATAGCAGCTGTGCTGTGCACACCTGGGCAGCAGCGGCTGCTGCAGCAGCCTATAGCCAAAAGCGACAGTCAAAAGGAATGCATCAGCTCACGTGGGGTGCTGACATGGGCCGCTGCCCCTCATGCAGCAGTTGTCATGGGTGCAGCAGCTCACCTGGGCAGCTGCGCCTGATGCACCAGCTGTGGAGAGTGTTGTAGCTGTGGATGATGCAACATCCCACCTGGGCAGCTGCGCCTGACGCAGCAGCTGTGAAGAACGCAGCAACTGTAATGGATGCATGGATGCGGGAGCTCACCTGAGCACAGCCGCAGCCCATGCAGCAACCGTAATGGATGCAGCAGCTCACCTGTGCAGCAGCAGCTGATCTACTGCACGCAGTAGACGTGCTGAGCACAGCAGCTGTGAAGAATGCTGTATCTAAAGAAAAACGCAGCAGCTCACCTGGGCAGCAGTTTCCGATGCACCAGCCGTGCGGCACACACGCAACTCAGAGGCCCACAGTTCACAGCCCTGGCTGCCCAGCACCTGCAACAGCTGCTGCACATCAGCCCATGCCTGAGTGCCAGGCTGTAAGGCTAGCAGCAGCACCTCCAGGGGCGTGGTGATCGGGCTGTGTTGATGTGCGTTATAAGGCGAGCTGGAGGTGCTCAGGGGTCGGGAGGCAGGGGCAAGACCGGGAGCTGCAGAGCTGTCTACCCTGGCTAATGAGCCAAACTGTGTCTGTATCTGTGGCCACTTGAATGCATCTGGGTGATGAGCTCGCTGTGGTTGGGGGTGCGCAAGCTTGCTGCCTTGTTCCTGGTGGTGCAAGGAGGAACCTGGGCCGTGGCTCAAGCCAGCAGTGCTGCTCCCGCTGCTCTGTTTATAAGCTGAGGAGAGGGGCTGTAGAAAAGCGTGGCTGGTCTGCTGGGGCTGCTGATGCAGCTGCTCTGCTGCATGCAGCAACACATGCAGCGCATGCAGTGCAGGTAGCTCCAGCGGGGCTGCACACAGCAGCTGCAAGGGGGCATGGAGGAGGAATCGCAGAGAGGAAGGGCGAGGCCTTGCTGCTGCTGACGCTGGTAGGGCTGGTGAGGTGCCTGGGAGGTCCAGCACAGAAGTGTGAGTTGCTAGTTGTGAACGCTGATGCTCCTGTGCTGGCGTCGGTGCTACTGCTGCTTGCGTTGGAGGGATAATGGGTGGATCTGCATGTGCTGGTGTTGCGGGACTCGGGTGCAAGGGCTGCCCCAAAGCTGCTGCTTGTGGTGCTTCCGTCAAATGAGGTGCTTGAGTCGGTTGTGCTTGCGGTGGTTGCATCAGTTCTGCTGGCAGTGTTGCTGGCGGAGAGGCGGCTAGAGGGAGTGATGATGGCAGAGTATCCTGGCATGCAATGGGCGACCCCGGTAGCAAGAGGCCAGCATAGCGTGCCACCAGCGGTGATGCTTGCGCAGCAGAGCAACCCGCTGCTGCCTCCAACTCACGCCTGCACTGCAGCAGCGCCCCCCTGGCTGTGTGCTGCCGCTTGCTGCTGCTGCTGTTGTCACTGTTGCTGTCTGCATCTGATGCGAGCCCCTCCCCTCCCCGCACCGCATGCCTCCCTCTGCTGGCATCCCTTGCTTGGGATGCAGGAGCGAGGGGGGCCTGCTGGGAGGGGGCGTGCCCGTCAGGCAGCAGCAGCTCGGGGTGGGCGGCCAGCAAGGTTTGCAGCTGTGAGTGCGACAAGCCAGGCACCACATGCTCTGCCACCACTCTCGCCCCATGCTGGAGGCGGGCCCAGGGCACGCTCAGCAGCTGCAGTGCCAAGGTTCTGTCCAGGAGAGCCTGGGCAGGAGAAGGGGGGGAAGGCAAGGGGAGAGGTGGGGGTGCAGGTGTGATATCCAGCCCTAACTCTACCACTACAGACTGTTTGCTGCTCTGTGACTGCAGCCTGTGTGCTGCTTGAGGCTGTGGCTCTGTGACTGCAGGGTGTGTGCGGCTTGCGGCTGTGGCTGAGGATGTGGGTGGGGCAGCTGCAGCTGCGTCCAGCAGCACCTGTTGCAGGTGTGCAATGCTGCGCAGTGCGGTGGAGTAGGCTGTGGACCTCAGCACCTCGGCCAGCGTCTCCCGCAGCTGTGCCTCATCACTCTCCTCTCTGTTGCCGCCCCAGTGGTGCAGCTCCTCTCTGGTACTGCTGCTGCCCTGGCTGCTGCATGTGCTCCTGCTACTGCCTCTGCTGTTGGAGCTGGCAGCAGCAGGGCTCATCGTCTTCAACACCAGTGACAGCCCTGTGCTTCGAAGGTGTGCACTGCGCACAGAGGGTGACAGGCATGCCCCCCCGATCGCACCCACAAGCTCGCGCTGCAGCAGCAGCGAGGGTGAGGCCAGCGCAACACACCAGCCCATGCCTCTGACCACACCAGCGATGCGCGCACGCCCAGAAACCGCGCGCCCTGATGCTTGAGCGCTGGCCAGACGCTGCGCGACGGCCTCCACCATCTGAGCTGCTCCTGCTGCTGGTGCTGTATCCACAGGGGTGATGACTCCCAAGCTAGTGGTGCTGCTTACAGTGCTAGCTCTATGGTCCATGCGCTGCTCTAGACCGCTGCTGCTGACAGTGTTCATATACGCAGCACTGCTGCTGTTTGCGCTGCCCCTCAGGCACACGCCCAGCCCCAGCGCCTGCAACCGCCCTGCCAGCTCGGTAGCAGCTTTGCCGCATGTACGCCGCTGGGCTGCAGACATGCCCCTTTCCTTCAACCAGCCCTCTCCATCCCCTTGCGCTCCCTGCTGTCGTGCCTTCCTGTTGCTGCTGCTGGTGACCCTGCTTGGAGCGCTGGCCACCCCCCCACCCTCCACAGGTACACTTTTGTGAATGAGACCCCCATTATGAAGTGTAGAGCTGCCGCCTCGCCGCCCCTCTGCTCCCTCTGCCTCCTCCCCCAGCATGCGCTGCTGCTGCGCGTGCTGCGCGCTGCACAGCCACGCTGCGCTGTCGAGCTTGCGGCCACTGGGCAGGGGCAGCGAGCGCTCGAGCAGGCGGCCCATGACAGCGCTCGAGCTTGCAGCACTGCTGCTCCTCCTGCTGTCACTGTCCCTGCTGCTACTGCTGCTGTTGCCCCTGCTGCTGCTGCTGCTGCTGTGATTCAGGTGGCTGGTGCTCTTGTCCCACATGGACAGAGAGGAGGGAGTGAGGCTGTGCATGCCCAGGCCTGCCCCTCTTACTCCCTGCATGATCAGTACGACCTCCTGCAGCAGGCGGGGCTCTTTTGCCACACAGTCAGCCACTAGTCCATGCACAACACCCGCCACCCGCTCTTCTAAACTTGAGTGCAACGAGCTGCTACTGCTGCTGCTGCTTCTGCTGCTTTTGTTCCTTGCGCCCCTGCGGCTGCTCGCGGTCGTTTGCCCGCCACCTTCAATGCTGTAGCTGTCAGCCAATTGCTGCAGGATGGCCGCGACCTCAGCTGTCGCTGCAGCTGTACCCACACCTTCCTCCCTTGCAGAAGCTGATGGAAGCTGCCCGCCCAGCGGCCCCGCACACCTGCTAGCACTGTCTAAACAGGCCAGCATCACGCCCACATCAGCACAGAAGCTTTGTAGCAGCAGGCGGTGTGCAAGCTCCAGCTCTGACGCACGTGCGGCCAGCAGCAAGGGTGCGTGCAGCACAGCTTGCCTAGCGGCATGGGCACCCCTTGCACCTGGCGCTGCAGGCTCACACCAAGGGTCATCAGCCATTGTGGGAATGCTGCTTCCTCTCAGGGCCTGAGGGAGGGACTGCCGCTGCTGCTGTTGCTGCTGCTGTGCAGCGCCTGAGGCAGTTGCTGCTGCTTGGGCTTCTGGTTGCATTGCATGGGCTGGTGTTGATGCCTGGGACAAACCACCAGACAGGATGTGGACGAGGTACTGGAAGCTGGCAGTCACCTGATGAAAGCGTGCGTGTATAAATATTGTGTGTGTGTGTGTGTGTGTGTGTGTGTGTGTGTGCATGTGCGCGCGCGTTTGTGTTCCGCACACATGTCCACATAGCAATTCCAGCATCTTAATCTTGGCATTCAGTGTAAGGCTGGAAGTCTTTTTCATTCAGGCTGCTGGAACACAACACTTTCTCTCTTTCTCACACACACATACACACACAAGCCACGCGGACCTGTGGTGCTGGTCGCCTGAGGGCTGCAGGCGGCATTGCTCCCAGCAACCGCAGTGCCGCAGCAGGGCTGACGCGCAGCAGGCAACTGATGTGGGCCACCTGAGAATGGTGCCATCAATCAAGCAGCTGGCGTGGGCAAGTAGTAAGACGCAGGGCTCACGCGCAGCAGGCAGATGATGCGGGCCACCTGAGAATGATGCGATCAATCAAGCAGCTGGCGTGGGCAAGTAGTAAAACACAGGGCTCACGCGCAGCAGGCAGCTGATGTGGGCCACTAGAGAATGATGCAATTCATCAAGCAGCTGGCGTGGGCAAGTAAAGCAAGTAGGGCTGATGCGCAGTAAGCAGCTGATGTGGGCAAGCAGTAATTAGCAGAGCTGAAACGCAGCAAACATCATGATGCGCAGCAAGCAGCTGATGTGGGCTACTTGAAGATGTTGCAATCCATCAAGCAGTATGGACATAAACACATCGTGATCAGCTGATGTGGTCAAGCAGTAAGAGGCAGTGGGCCAAAAACAAACACAGCCAGAATTATTAAAAACTTTCTGCTCTTGCTGTGGGCACACAACATTTCATAGAGAATTTGCAGTTCCTCAACTTTGGAGGCAGGCAGGTCCATTTTGGTGAAGGGCTCGGCTGACTGGACCTTGGAGCACACTGGGCGTCGCCTGGTTCAGCCTTGCAGCTGTGGCAACATTCCCTGCCTCTGATCACATCCCTCTTAGGCACACAACTCACACACCCATGATGCCAATGCAGTCACGCACCCGATCAGCCAGGGCGTGTGGTGGCACCATCAGAAGTGACAGCTGCGCTTCCAAAACAACCGGCACGCAGTCTCGCACACTCATGCGCCCAATACAGTCACGCACCTGATCAGCCAGGGTGCGCAGTGGCGCTATCAGCAGCGGCGGCTGTGCGTCCAAAACAGCTGGCATGTACTCTCACACATACATTCCGCTGATGTAAGCACATACCTGATCAGCCAGGGTGCGTGGTGGTACCGTCAGCAGTGATGGCTGCGCCTCCAATACAGCCGGCACGTGCGCAGGCCCTTCTTCTGCAACACCCAACATGCGACTGCTGGGGCCTGCCTGCAAAGTTGCAGGCACTGCTCCTGGCACAGAACGACCCTGCAGGTCGTTGTAACCTGTATTCACAGCTGCAGGGGGTGATGGTGGTTGGGCTGCTGCTGCGTGGGCTTGCTGCTGCTGCCGCTGAGGTCCAGGCAGTGAGAGCAGCCAAGGACCCTGCTGCTGCTGCTGTAGCTGCTGAGGCTGGGGCTGTACGGCTCGCTGTGCTTGTGTGGACTCCGTGGCATGCCCTGAATCCAAACTCGCCTGCTGCAGTTGCTGCTGCTGTTGCTGCTGCTGCTCAGGCAACATGCCCCTCCCCAGCGCAAAAGCAGGCAGGCTGGCCTGGCTGCCCGCTGCCCCTTCGCCCAGCGCCAGCCGCCCCAGCGGCTGCTGCTGCAGCACCCCCATCAGCTGTGCCATGTCCAATGCCTGCTGCATGCCCAGCTGCATGAGGGGGGGGCTCATGAGCAGCATGCGCAGGCTGGCGCGCATGCTGACTCCCAGCGCCACTGCCAGCTCCTCACACCTTCAAATGCCAACAGGGAAGGAAATGTTGGAACGTTCCATGGGGTGCACGCACTGCGTTCTGAGGGGATTGCAGCGGAGGGGAGGCTGAGCGGTTCAAACCACACATGCAGATGTGCATGCAGTGCCCTTTGACAAGCACAGGTGCCTGGAGTGCCTTCTGGCAAAGGCACATGAGGCCACTGCCTTATGACAAAGCACAGGTGCCTGCGGTGCCTTCTGGCAAAAGCACATGAGGCCAGCGCCTTTTGACAAAAGCACAGGTGCCTGCGGTGCCCTCCGACAAGCAAGGCTGCCAGCAGTACCATTGACAGTCTAAATGGCAGCACTACAAATGTGACCATGTGATATACCTCGATCTATGTGACAGGGCGCAGGTGCCAGCAGGGGCGCTCTGCACATTTCCAGGTCACCTCATGCAGTAATCAATCTCAAGCATGCAGTGGGTCTGAGTGGGTCTGCGCACACTGTTAGGTCAATTCATGCAGCAATCAGATTCCAAGCATGCATCGGGTGCTGTCCTATGCCATGCCATGCTCGGGGGAGGACTAGAACTCCTGGTAGAAGCAAGGGCGATGGCTGACATGGGTGCAGGACTCTGAGCCATAGTTATAAAGCACGATGAAGGGCCTTGTTTTGGTGAAAGGACGTGACAGGCAGCTGCTTCCATTTTTCCTGGCCATAGCACCCCATTTCCACCTTGAGCACACCTCCCAGATGTTTTGGAAGCCGCAGAGAACCATAGGCGAATTGCTTTGCTGCAGCACTGTGATCGGGGTCCACATTTCAACAGCAGAGAACAGGAGTCATGCTCCATTGAATGCGTGATCTGGACACCCTCTGCTGCCCTCTAAAATTCAGTGCGCGCGCGCATACACACACAACACGCACACACACACACATACACACACATACACACACACCTGCGAAGGATGTCAGACACCTTGAACGCCATGAGCAGTCCACTCCTAGAGGCGATGGCACGTGCCACTCCGGGGGGTGACAGATCAGTTCCCCCTGCCCCAACACCCACACAGTCAAGCCAGCCAGGTGGAAGAGGGTCACCCCCTCTTCTCATCCCACTGCTACCCTCTGCTGTGACAGCTGATGACAGCAGGGTTGCATGGGACTCCAGGGCCTCGCAGCTAAGGACAGCTAGGGCAGGGTTAAAGGCCACCTGCAGGAACAGGGCAGCGTCAGTGGTAGGTAATCAGAAAGGGCAGCGGTGGTGGTAGGTGGTGATGGGAGAGGGCACCTGCAGGAAAAGGGATGCAGTGTTGGCAGGTGGTGGTGAGCAAAGACGCTACTGGAAAAGGACACCTGCAAGCGGAAGATGTCGGTACATAGAGTAGTGAGAAGGAAGGGCAGCAGCGGTGGCAGGTGGCAATAAAGGACACCTGCGGGAAGCTACAGGACAAAGGTAGCGGCAGTGGCAGGTGAGGGAGAAGGCATGGAGCTTGTCCTCAGGCTATTTTGCTTTATTGATGTAGGGAGTATTCTCATTGCCTACATAGTTTTCTCTCCTTTTTTCTTCAGGTAGGAGTTAAAGACACCCACAGCAAGGCAGTTGTGGTGAGAGGGGGGAGGGCTGGACTGCTGAAGCTTTTCTCAGGGGCTGTAATGGAGGAACTGTATGGAAAATCGGCAGGAAAGTGTATGGCAGCAGAGAGAGGTAGGCAGAGATTTAGAAGAGGAGGGCCATGCAGGCAGGAAGGGCGGTAACAGAGGGTGAGTAAGGTTGTTTTTCGAAGTAGGGTTGTGGAGCGCAGAACAGAGGTAGTCGAGAGCAGAGTCATTGTTCGCTAGTACGGTGAGGAACCACACAAAAAGTAGAAATGAGAGGGACAGACAGACTGTCCCGCTGCTGGACAGGGCTGAAAGCAAGGGGCTCCTCAACAGCGCACCTCAAGGACAGACGTTCTCATGGGCACCCTGGTCTAGCAGGGCAGTCATGAGAAGGCTTACTCAGAAGCGTTAGTCCCTGCACCGCAGCATGTAGCAAAGCTCACAAATGCCGCTCTCATGTTGTGCGCCACATCTCCTCCTCCTCAGCTGCACAGGATCAACAACACCATTGCAAACACCCCATGAGGACACATACGCACACATACCCACCAATACACCACCAGCACACCTATCCACACGCACACACACACACACACACACACACACACAACAACACACCTTGTGAGCCACGTCTTCATAGCTGCACCGCAGCAGCAGCGCCAGTGCATGCAGCCGCTTTGCCACAGCTGCCGACTTAAAACACAACAGCAGAGGGGCGCCTCGGTACAGCTCAGCACACCTCCTAGGGCTGAGGGAGGGCATGGAGGCGCGCAGCAAAGCCACTCGCTCCCATAGCAACCGCGTGCGCCACCGCATCTGCATTTGCTTGCGAGCGAGCGAGTGCACACGTGTGAGCAAGGGTTTACATGCAAGCAAGTGAGATCCCATGAGGGAGTGTAAAGCTGAGAGTCTGCCTTTCTGGCACCCAAGGCTGGTACCCCGGACTCCACACCAGACGGTCCAGTGCCACTCCAACTGGACACAGCCTACACCGGGCTCCAGGCTAAACCTTGGTTAGCACCCGAACCCAATTCTCAGCCTGGTATAAAAACCAGTTGCTAGGGATCGGTGGATAATCATACACACACACACTCGCGTGCGCGCACACACTGCTCACAGCAGAGTGCCTGCACAGCACTTATTGATGTCAACCACTCAGAAAAACAAACAGGCCATCCTGGACGGGGACACATGTGCGTGCACGAACACAGCCAGCACGCACCGGCAGCTTGAAGAATGTCTGAGGCTTGGGAAGGGAATCGTCAAAAGCCACGTCCCCACGCTGCCTAGGGAGACGGATTTGAGGCTGGGCCATGGAACCTGTTTTTGGTGCAACATTAGAAGAAGGGAATTATTTTTATAGAACTAAATTGCAGTACCATTGCAACGCCTGCCCCTGCTGACTTTGGTGTGCGCGCACATATGGTTGGAAGCCTTGAGGGAGGGCTCCCCACAATCCTCCAAAATGCTCTGCTCTGCGCTGCCCCTGCTGCAGTTGGCCCTGGTGCCTCCATGCGTATAACCATAACCTTGGTGTGCTGCATCCTTGGCGTGCTGCATCTCAATTAACTAACACGCATGGCTCTTTCACAACTTGCTTACTCCTTATTCACACATATCTTACTCTTTATGCAATATTTCCTTAAATGCCTCTTTTCCAGCTTTTCTTCAATGCTCTCCATGTACACATGAATTAGTTTC
>OU611752.1:4867295-4877295 GCA_914767535.2 Dunaliella primolecta
CGCTCGGAAGCCGCTGAAGATACTGCGGAAGCCATGGTAGATGAATCCTTGAGACGTGTCAAAAAGCTTGAGGCTCAATTGGCCGCTCTCAAAGCACCAGCAGTGGGAGCCGGGCAGGAGGGGGAGAAAGGCTAATAAGCTTTCATTTGGGAATGGGCTAATGAACTTTGGTTTGGGAGTGAGTCCATTCTTCCGCGGATTTTGTTCAACACACACCTGATCAGGTATTACATGAACATGCATGAATTCTTTCAGAATTGCACTGCAAAATTGTATGTCCTGCATTTCTCCCTTCTCAAGTTTAGATTTGTATTGGTTGAATCTTATGGATCGATATTGATGGTAAATTTTGGGGGGGCAGCCAGGGGCAGGAAAAGAATGATGAACCCATGCATTTGTTTAAGCCTTTGAGGGGAGGGGGATCAGAACAAAATGTACATCAATTGAAGCTCCAGGTTTTGACTTAAATGCAATGCATTGCATCCCATGGCTGAGGAGTATTGTTATTTATAAACAGTGGATATGGGGCAAATTCTGGCTTAGCAAAATCTGTCCAGGTTCATGAAGCACAGGCAGAGTGATGCGTGAAGGGATGGCAGACTTCAATCTTAGGGCCTTGGGGGTTGATAGAGGTGGATGGAACGCCATTCATCCAGAGAATATCATATCGCACACATCATGTGTAACACATGTGATAAGGCTGGTATGCAAGCACGTTGCCGTGAGACTCTCTTTTAGATTTCCAGGCAAACCACACGCCCTTCATGTGTGAAGGAAAAAGGGAGGCAGTGGACATAATCTGTACTGTACTTAAAGAGGAACAAAGGTCCAGGGAGTCATGAAGATGCACAGCGGCAGCATGCATACCTCTAAAGAACAATTGTGGGAAAGCTGTAAAGGAAAGGAAGGGAAGAGTCACTCAGCTGTACTTGCCTACGTGGGAAAACTGTAACTTTACACACCATTCTTCTGGGCATTTGTGTGACGTGCTACACTTAGCACATTCTGGAGCACGTTTTATACCAGTTTGAACAACGAGGCCTTGACCATTCAGGGGCTACAAAGCTTGCACATAAAATCAATGCCTGTTCAGTACGTTGTGCATACAAACTTGCAACCACAAGCCGCACCATAGAAAACAAAACTACTTCTCACAGCCAGGATCCGGAGCCAAGTGCTTCTAGAGACCCTTTGGATCCCCATTGATTCCCATTGTTCTTTAGCTTTGTGGTGGAAGGGACTCACTGCTCTTTGGGGCAAACACGTCCCTCCTTCCTAGATTGATGTAGGGAGAGCTCTCTTTGCCTACGTAATTTCTCTTTGTCCGGAAGATATGAGGCCGCCTGAGATACCCTGGCTACACTGTTGGGGCATAGACCTGGAGTTGTGCCTTTTTGTAGAGTGTGTGCACTTGCTGGGAGGCCCACCTTCAGGGAGCTCTGTTTGTAGGCCAAGCAGGTTAGCTCAGATATTGGGGGCGTCTCTAAGCGGTGTGTTTACTTAACATGCTTTGGTAAAGCGTCCCCAGCTTCTGTTTTTTCCTTCTGAAATGCCTCTTTTGCACCTTTCTAAAATGCTCTTTATGTACACATGAACTAGTTTCTTTCAGAGTTGCCTCTTTTTCAAACTCCTTCTTTATGCTTCAGCCTAGTAGTCATGCGTTTTGACTGATGGCTTCTTTCTTGTAAAGTTGAGAAGAGTGCTGAAAGCAGATTTGAATGTTCATTCGCGTGAGCCTGCCTGCTGGACTGCTCAACTTGAGACTGCTCAACTTGAAGTTTTAGATGCTTTCCAAGGCCTACGGCGCTGTGTTTCCTTTGCACAAGCTGTGCGGCAGGGCACTCCCATCCCTTTTCAAGAGTTTACTGATGACCTCAGACACAGGTTACGGCAATGTGGAGAGATGTTGAGGGAGTGAACCCGCGGGACACATTTAGTAAGCTGGCAACTTACCAGTCTCTTGTTGCAGTAGCCGGTTCAGACTTACTAACCTAGTAGGGCACACACATTGAAGGTGGAGACAGCGGCTTGGGATACTCGGAACACTCTTTTGTGTGATCCCTGTTCTTGTGATGAGATTCAAGATGAAGCTCATGCCCTTTTGGTGTGCAGAGACGCAGATGTTTGTGCTTTGAGAAGAAAGCACGCTTACCTGTTCAACTGCGTCTCTGGTGATTTTTCAATGGAGCAACCTTTTTTACAACAAGCCAGTGTCCAGGATGTTTCTGATTTCCTCTTGCAACACAACAACAAGCTTTTCTCGTTTGTTTCTGAGCTTATGGACATTATGTTGACTGGCGAGGACCAGTCACAGGCCGATCAGCCAAACAGTCTGGCTGAAGGTCCCCCCATGTAAATGTAAATCTAAATCTCTTATAAATCCTGCAAATTTTAGCTTCTGGGTTCACACCAGGGTGGGGGAGCAGAACGTTGGATTCAACAAACTGTGCACAAGTTGTGTCCAGCAACTGCTAAGGTTATGAGTTGGTGCATAGGAGGAAATGCTTATTACATGTCTGAGCACCTTCTTTTCTGGGGGGGCTCGCTATTTGAAGCGTCTCTGGTAGATTCAATCTACCAGTACTACTACAGTCAGCCAACTCTCTATTGGGAGAATCTAGAACTAAGTCATTGTTATGGTCTGTAACAAAGGACGGATGGTTGGGCGGCAAGGAGTTAGCCAACATGGACTGCCGCCCTTGGCAAGCTACGAAGTTCTTTAGCCCCTCTGATAACAAGTTCATACTATCCTCCCAAGTCTTAAGGGTTGTAATACCGAAGCTTTGGCATGGAGTTGAGGGCACTCAGACAGGTTACCCACCAGACATGAGCGTTGATGCTAGGGCAAGGGGGAATGAGCAACCGCACATGCACAGGAAGCAAAAAGATGCCAGGCAAGTTCTTGGCTAAGACCTTTACAGCAGCCACCCATGCAATACCATGGTCTCCCGCTCCTGGGAATTCATGCAAGAGCAAGCGCTATATTCCTGCTTCTTTGTAGAGCATGTACACTTGCTGGAGGCCCATCTTCCGGATTCTTTTATTGTGAGCCGGGCAGGTTAGCACTGATGGTGGAAGCATCTCCAGGTGGGGTATTGAGAGTATTCCTGGCTTCTGAGTTAACATTTTGGGTGGAGGGCAGGATGCTGTCTAGCGTGGGAGTGTGGATTGAGTGCTCTTGGATACAGGGTCCATAAACAACGAGACTTTTTTTGCAAAATTTTTAATCAACAAAAGAAGGATAAAATAGTCCAAAAAGTCCAAGCAGATTGAATCGGACAGGAGGGTTTTAATGCAAAGAACATACACAATATCCTGGTTCGAGGTGATTCCAGCACCAAGGAGTAAAGCTACAATGTAAAGTACAAGAGTTAGTGACAAGAACACACCTAGCAGCTCTCTTGCATCATATATCACGAGAAAGAGCATCTGCAGCAGGCTGTAGATATGTCCCTCACTTCTGTCGTGACCGCGAGTGCACTGTGACAGGGACCCTGTTCTTGGGGTAGCTCGTGATCCTGTAAGCTTGGCCCTCTGGCTCAGCACATGCATACTTGAACGTGTAATTTGAGTACAGCATGGCCAGCAGCGTTTTCACCTCCTGCATGTAAGAATCCACAAGCACAGCGATATTTTCCAAGTGCAAGGGGCCACTTTGTCGCAATCTTTTGCAGGAATCGATGGCTCCCAAGCTCCAAGGAGGACAAATAATAGTGTAGGGAAAAAGAGGAGGGGCATCGTGCTGTGTGCAGCATTCTCTATGCGCCTGTCATCCAGTCTTATTTCTTGGCAATGGGAATATGTCTTAGCAAGCAGCAAAGCCTCTTTTACTTAGCTCATACCCTGCCTGACCTGCTTGTACATGCAAATTGAAGAGTGCGCACGGAGCACATGTTCCATGCATGCCATGTAGGTCCTAATGCCCCGCCTTTCAGTGGCGCCCTGATTTCTGAAAAGCATCTGGAGTAAATATTTTTGTATCGTTTATAATTGTTTTAAACCGCTTATGGAAACCAAGTGTCTAAGTAGCCTTTTGTGTACCAGTATGACTATTAACCCATTCAGATAGAAAAATCTGTATCGTTCCACCTACAATAACACCACCCTTATAGGCTCTCACCATGATGGCAAAGGTCTGGCCGATGCAGTCGCGCGCGCCCTTACTGAAGGGCATGTAGCAGCATGGGTGCAGTTTGGCCAAGTAGGCTTCATCAAGCCACCTCTCAGGTTTGAACTCAGCAGCATCGGGGCCCCAGTAGTCTGGATCGCGATGGATTGGGAAGTGTGGGAGGTAGATTGGGCGCCCACCTATGTCGTAGCCCTGTGCAAAGGCAGAGAGTGGAGCGTTGGCTAGCACAGCTGGTACTAAATTCCCAGCTGCTACTACATTCCTTCTTTATCTGGGCTCGTCAGCTGTATACAATATGCAGCATATGTTTCTGCGGCACTCCCCCCCACTGTGCTGCAGGCAGGTGCCAAACTGATTTTGAAATATTGAAGTCAATCGCACGCAAACAAGCAGCAAATTCAAAGAACCTGAGCTTGCACACAGCAAAGCAGCTCTGCTGTTGTGCACCCTGGCTGTGTATGAGGATGACTAACACAGGCAAGTTCATTGTGTGCAGTGCGCACCTGGCAACGTACCGTAAGCAACTTGCGTGTGCCATTCACATGCATGTATTCACTCAACGTCACAGTCACATCATGGCGCACACACAGATCCGTGCCGCTCTCACTTTTGTCTCAATGGTTTAATCAGCTGTACCTGTGTGAATGTAACTATGCAGTCGCACGTATGCCTACTCTGACACTCCTGTAATATGAGCTGCTGCATCCTTGCCAGCCTAGACGCGTATTCACTCCCGCTTGTACATATTATTGCACACACGTGTGCAGGGTAACTAGCTGCATTCGTGTAGGTACAGACCAGTGGGTTATTTTTCGCGTATTGCCAATACGATCATATTAAAATCCGGGATTTTTGATGCTGGGGTTCGTATTAAAATGGACGATGCGCCCCGCAGGGGTGCATCAACCATTTTGACCCCCACTCAGGCCGATGAAGGGCCTGACCTCTGGCAGGAAGTAAAAGTTAACAAATGAAAGCAAAGAAGAAAGGGCACAGTGCTGGTGAATAAAAGAATTCCTTGGAGCATGGTGTGAGCAACCAGTTCCAGGCCAGCTGGCTGGAGGAGAATGAGAGGCACTTGTGGCTTGAGGAGCATGGCAAGGATGTTGATGGTGTGTTCAAGGCAGGGTGCAAGTGGTGTGGGACTGTTTTTAATTGCCACATTGGTACAACAGATTCACGAGAAAGGCCAGAAGCACTGTGCAAAGGAGCAGCAGCATCAGCGAGGTTGTAGTCACTTCAGCAGCAGCTTGATGCGATGCAACGGAGGGCCGAGCAGGAGATGCACATCAATGTGTGTGCTTGAGGGTTTAAGAGCATGGAGTGCAATTTGAGTTCCTTCCCCTACCCAGATGCAATTGGCAGGTGGTTGGATGCCGCAAAGAAGCGTGGACGATACATGGGGATGGTGGTGAAGTGCAATATGCTTGGTTGACATGCTAGTTGGGGACATGATATGACTTGGGTGCTTGGATTTTCAAAACTTGAACACTTGGAGGTGTTGATGGATGTTGAAACTTTCTTGCTTGCTTGATGGATTGATACGCATGCAACACATGTATGAGACAGTGGCAAACATAGTAGTGTTAATGAAGTACTTGAAGCGCAAAGGCGCAACACAATGCAGCATTGTAAGCAAGAATACTTATTACCTTGCCCAGCCGCGAGGCTGGGGGGGGGGGGGGGGAAATATTAAAATGGCACTTCTCAGGAGAGGGGAATTCCCTCAAAGTATTGAAATCTGGGTTTCGCCAAAACGAAAAAAAAAACACTGGCACAGACACAAAGACAGTCCTGCTTGAGTGCATAAGAAACATCTTACCTGCAGTGTGGCACCTGGCGGGGCGATTCGAGCAGTGCCCCCTGGAGGCCACAACCTCAGAGATTCCTTGATCACGCAGCCCAGGTACTTCAAGCCACCTCGAGTCAGGTCGTCGGAGCTGGGCGGCTTGCCGCCACACACACTGCGTGGAGGTCCATACAACACACATGCTGCGAACAACACACACACTACGTACAGCACACTCACTGCGTGACACACTGTGTACAACACACACTGTGTGAAGGTCCGCACAGCAAAGAAGGAAGAAACCGCGCAGGCAAAGGAAATTCTCCCTACATATTGAAAGGAAGAGGAGCATGTTGGCTCAAAAGAGCTGCAAGTATCCTCCACCACAACAAAAGCTGGTGCAGAGGCGCTTCATTTCCCAGCTCAGGGAGAAGCCTCGGCACCCAGTGCCTGGCTTGCCCTATCATGAAATTTAGGGTGGAAAAAAATCCTTGGATAGCTAAGACCCAAGCACGATCAAAAGGAAGCAATTATAATCAAGCTACTGAACAAGGGTATGCGTGTCGTGTCCCCTGCTCGGTTCCATCTGTTCTGCCACATACGCTGCAGAGAAGATGCTCCAGAACACAGGGCACCCCGGTTACACTTTTGACAAGGCAGGTTCTAGTTTCTCAACAATGGCTTCTCAAGGCAGCATCCAGCTCTCACCGGTCCACCTCCTCAAGCACCTTGGCCTCTACTTCAGGGTTCCTGGAGATCTCGTACACGGTGAACGCTGCTGTGGAGGCTGTCGTGTCTGTTGCAATAAATGGTATCATGCAGGCAGGCAGTCAGGAGCTTTGACTGAGGGCTTTTTGCTTCTGTACGTGCTGTCATGCCGTTGTTGAGAGGCACAGACTGCTGTCTAGCTGTTGATGTTGTTGTTACTGTTGTTATGTATGGATTGTTGTCATGCATGGACTGTTGTCTTGCCGTTGTTATCTTGCATGGATTGGGTCATGTGTGGACTGTTGTCATGCTGTTTTTGCCGTTCATTAATTGGTTTCATGGCACTCATTAATACTGCACAGGATGTTCTAGAAAATCCAACCTGGAATGTAATGGGACGCACATTATGATTATGAGGCTAGCTAGCTGGCTAGTTTAGGGAACCCTCCCTGTATGCACCTGGTCTGCTTGTTTTGCACGTTCCTTTCTTTCCTTCTGTTTTTCCTTTACTACTATGAGGCTGATCACCATTAGCCTCATGTTCAGCTTTGAACGACGAGAAATATTGCAGCAAAGCGCGACTTCCTCGCTCTGGCTATCAGCTTATTGCATCACTAGGAGCTTTTTGAAAGCTGCAATAAGCATCAGGTTGAGTGGTATCCTTAAGAGTCTTCCACTCAGGGTGCCATGGTGATCGAGCAGGAGTCCTCTTGCAGCATGTACACCTTAATCATTTCCATTTCCTAACCTGGGAAAGCTGCTTGCATTCATGGCCTTGCTCGTGAAAATTAAGGAAGCACAAGGAAACTTACCGTGGCCAGCAAAAAGGAAGGTCTTCACTTGGGCCCTGTATGAACGGCACATGTCGCAAACGGGCACTCAGCTTCTGTGGCAACAATGCCGGAAACAAATTTGATCTGAGTTACATGCAGACGCACACTGCAAAGTACAGGACCCATGCCGCTTTGGGAATGATTATGGCACGAAACAGGCATCTTGGATGGCCTTTAGCTTTACAAGGAAGGTGCACAGGACTCAGCCTTGTCAGCTTGGATTGCATCTACACACTTCACTTCTTCTTGGATTGGATGAAAACAAAGCTGCATTGAAGAGTAAGCCTTAGTCATTCATCATTCGCTGCTACTCATTCATTAGCAAGAAATCTAATCCTCTCTCAGATCAGAGGATCCAAAGAGGCAAATGCCAGCCAGCCACCCAGCCCACATCAAAGACGCCTCATAGCTTGACTGTCAAGGGCTGAACCAAGCAAGACTCAATGCATGCCAAAAACATGGCAGCAGAGGACCAATTGCACACAACCTGCACAGGGCAGCGAACCCTGAAGGCCCTCTATGGACTTGGGCAAGGCCACCTCACCCAGCCTCTCGTTCTTACCCAAAGGTGGACAAAACATTCCTCTATATATTGCTGGGCAAGCGCTTCCCGGTTTCTTTTCCAAATCTAACATGCCGACCATTTTCTTTCATAGGATATCATGTTTACCAAAACATGATACTCGGAGCACCCCAGGTCAGTCTCCTGGCCTCAAATCCCCCCAAAAGAGCCCACAACTTCGCATTGGGGCCATTTTCACCCCCAAATTTTGTTATAGTGATCTCAACAGACGTTCCTTATATCCTGCATATCCAGAAAATCCAGAATAACGAAAGGAGGTCAAATTTTGACCTTTTTGGCACCCCTTGTCTTGGATTTATTCCAAGGGAGATGGCTGAAATTCTATACTTCACCAACCACTGAGTCTCTTCACTCCATTTTTTGCAATAATATTCTTTTGGTGGGCAAGGAACCCAAAATACCCAATTTGGTGCTGTTGGTCCAGAGTGCACATTTGGTGGTCAAAAAGTCGGGTTCATGCGCGCGCCTATTTTTGAGAGTGCGCCTCAATCTTGGCTGGCCAAGCCCTAGCTCTACATTTGGCAACCAAAATATATTTTGGGGATAGTTGTCTAACTCTAATTCTTTCCAACACACACACAGAACTGCACTCACGCCACACCCTCCCCCCCCCCCCCCCCCGCCTGTTCCGGCACACTCACAGCACGTCTTCCAGGTCCAGCGCGCCTCCTCCCTCCTCTGCCTTGGCATCCCTGGCTGTCTTGATGGCGAGCCCCAGTATGTCCCGGGGCCCCGTAGCCAGGGGGTCTTCCTGCTGGGTCTCTGTCAGGCGGTGCTGAATGACGCGGATGAGGATGCTGTCAAACCGCTTTTGGATGTTGCGAGAACGCATGTACACCCAGGGCAGGAAGCGCATCCTGGATGTGTAAGGTGCGTGCTCAGCACTTCAGGTTGTATATGACAACACATGCACCAGTGATTTATACATGGTCCATGTAACATGGAAGATGAGAGTGCGCTCCTGTGGCAAAGAAGGTTCATGGGGAATGGGCAGGTGATGGCAAGCATTGCCGTCAATGGTATTTGCAAGCAGCACCATCAGCTGCATGCAAGCAATGCCATCAGTGGTACATGCAAGCAATGCCATCAGTGGTACATGCAAGCAATACCATCAGTGGCATGCACACAGTTTTGAATATTTGTATTCAACAATGTGCTTCCTTCCTCCGAAATCATTTTGCTTGATTCCTTACCCTGCACATCACCAGGCACATCTTCATTGAGATGAACCATAGAGGCGCACTTTTGTTGAACTACCAAAGGTTGCCATCTCTATTAAAGACGGCCCCTTTCCATGGGACACAAATTGGTCCAATGGATGAAGGGGCCGCCAGCCCTAGTTCCTGGTTCGAAGTCAATAATGACTCACTTGCAAGGCCTTCCTGAAGCAAGCATGCAACTTCAGGCTTTTCTCCTAAACTCGCAAGAAATGAAGAAAGAAGCCCTTTTGGTGTTTTGTTTTTTTTGCAGCAGGCATGCAACTTCAGGCTCTTCTCTTACTGGCATACAATGAAGCAAGAAGCCCCTCTTTTTTGTTGGATGCTTTCAAGGGCCAGCAATATGTCCTCCTCTGAACCTTGTACTGGTACTCACCAAGCAGTATGAGGCGCCCTGGCCAACCTGTAGTCAAGCATGCGAGACACAACCAGGGACAAGTCACTTCAGGTAAACCATGGAAGGGAGGGGAAGCACTAGCAGACTAAAATCATGCGATTGTGGACACGTTCACAGCTGACAACAAACATCTCCAGCCTTTACTGAAACTTTGGATCCTGTGTTCTGCCATGGTTTACTTCCTTGCCCTGGTTGTAGCTGTGCAACTAACACCAGCCTATGCAACTGCATTGCATCTGTAGGGCTATCTACTGCCTCTGCTAACTCCAGCCTCTGCAGTCGTATTAGGGGTGCCTCAATTTGAGGCTCAAACCTTTGCTAAATCCAGCCTCTGCTGACATATT
>OU611752.1:4882295-4967295 GCA_914767535.2 Dunaliella primolecta
TCCCTGTGAGAGCCAGATGTGGGAGTAGGTTTGGCAAGCCAATACAGAAAAAAGAAAAGAAAAACTACGTAGGCAGAGAAAACTCTCCCTACATCAATTAAGGAAAAGGAGACACATTGGCTCCGAAGAGCCTTGAGTCCCCTCCACCACAAAGATTTAAAACAAACAGAGTTAATGGGGGTCTGGAGGGTTACCGGAGGCACCTGGCTCCAGAACCTGGCTGTGAGAAGTGTTTTTGTTCTCAATAGCACGCCTAGTGGTAACAAGTTTGTGAGCATATTGAACAGAATGTGCATGCAGATTACGAGCAAGTTTCAAGGCACGCTGTTGGTCAAGTCCTAGTTGTTTTAACTGGTTTAAAGTATGCTCCCTAAAGCAGGTCCCACCGACACCCAGAAGGATGGTATGCAGGGTAACAGCTTTAGCAGAAATAAGTCTGCAGAGGTCTGCGTGCTGCTGCTGTGCCGCCACCAACTGTTGTCCAGGCCTCGTGTCTTCACAATACTTGATTTCAATCAAGTGTACATGGCGCTCGTTGACATTCAATTGGTGGGGTTGTCGCACACGGTTAGAGCCACTGGTCCTCTGTGTTGGTTGTCTGCTGCGTAAAGCATAGTGTGAACAGGAGGAAGAAGGAGAAGAAGAAGTGGGTTTGTCTTGATAAGGAGTAATCAGTATAGCCAATACAGATGGAAGAAGGGATTTTCTGCCTGGTTAAGCGTAATATCAACTTCGTCAGGTGACGTTGCTGCCTGAAAAGCAAGTGCATCAGCACCTTCATTGCCAAGGATGCCACAGTGTGATTTGACCGTTTTTACAAAGTGACTTTGTAAAAATTCACAGGAGCTTCCGACGAATTGATATGATTTATGATGTCGAGCAGGATTTGTGCATGTAAGTGAGTGATCATGCTCATGGGTTTGAGGATCTGGTTTCTGATCTGGTTTATTGCTGAAGAGCTTTCAGTTGCAATGGAAGTGTGTCCTTGCTGAAGGGCGACCAGGATTGCAGCTAAGTCTGCTCTGTTAATTGTGTAAGTTGGGCCATACCCCCTTGGATTTATTTTGCACGTGAGAGCTTGGCCACAATTAATGCTTTTGGGGATGAAGAAAGAAGCTCCTGCTTGCTGTATTTCCCTATTTGCAGAAGTGATGATGCCATCTGTGTATGTCAAGTGTCGCCAGTCAGGGATTTTGGGTCGCAGGGGCTTCATGTACGGGTTCATGTTGATTGTAATTTCTTTTTTGCTGAACACAGACTTCAAAAAGATCATGTGTGTCCTGATGCAGAAGTGCTAATCTCTTTCTCCAATTACTAGATGTTTTAAAGGGGAGGGAGGTGTTATGTTTGTGTGCAAGTTGTTGGCTGCTCCTTTGACACCAAATGCCTGGAGTTGTATTTTTCAAGCACTCAAACCAGCATGGGTTGTTTTGGAAGAGTTGCTCTTTTGCTTCATTGTTCCAAACGGCAATGAGTTGCATGTGTCTCTTATTTCTTTCTGGTGGGGTCAGGGGAAGATATATTTGAGGTGGTTGAAAGGTTAGGCTTTTTGCGGGAAATTTTGCAAGGACTGTGGCATGGTCAGGGTAGCTTGACAGCCAGCGCATGTAGCCTTTTTTTGTCCAACCTATTTGACTAGGGAGGAGCACGAAAGCTGCAGTCGGGATATCTGTGGTTTTGACAGAGGACAGGGCATGCAGGATGAGATGGTCGATAAATTCATCGTCATGGATGACAAAAGGAGAAACCGGTTGGGAGAGCCCTCATGCTCGTGACAGGGTATTTGGAGCCAATATTGGCTATTAATACTGACGTGTTTGGTACCAAATTGAGGGCTCCAGTATGCTTTGAAGTGAGTATCATAGTCAAGAGGGCTTGCGAGTTTTTCTTGCGTGACTTGGGCAAAGCGCGTGAGGGCTGTAAAGATGTGCTGTGGTGTGCGCAAAGTGTTGGATTCAATGGTATCCTGATGGCTTCTTCTTAGATGATACGTGTATCTATGCAGGAGACCCATAATTTCTGTAGCTTCATCTTGGACAGGAGGCTGTATGAAGTCGTGGAGGCTAGCTTGTCTGGCTGCGCTGTATGCTTGAAGTAGGATTTGCAGACGGTCGGGGGTAAAGAAGCCTGCACATTTTCCTTTGGCGTCATAAATGCATGCTGCATTGGAGGTGAATGCAAGGGGAATTTTTGCCAGGCCATCAGAATTCCTGTTGGATCCTGGTACCATGAGGTCTATGTTTCTAATTTCTAAACATGTGCACATTGCTTGGATTCGCACAAATTTGGTTCCTTCTTTGGTGGGATTCAGTGCCAACACAAGTTATTAGGTAGTTATTAGGTTCCTAGGCGTGCTATTGAAAACAAGAATACTTCTTGCAGCCTGGTTATGGAGCCGGGTGCTTCCAATAACCCTCCAGATCCCCATTAGAGTCTTATTTTTGTAGCTTCGTGGTGGAGGGGACTCACGGCTCTTCTGAGCCAATGTGTCTCCTTTTCCTTTATTGATGTAGGGAGTGTTTCACTGCCTACGTAGTTTTTCTTTTCTTTTCTTTTCTTAGGGAGAGTTTCCTCTGCCTACGTAGTTTTTCTTTTCTTTTCTTAGGTATTTCCTCCAATGCGTGCTGGTTGATGTCCAGTGGAGATCCAGTGGAGATCCAGTGGACCAAGTCTATGCTGACCAAGCATTGCATCAGGTTGCTGCGCACTTGAAGCTGCTAGAAGTTCTTACATGCAACTAAGAAAAGAATAAGGAAAACTGTGTGCAGAGGAAAACGGAAACATTGGCTACAGAGAGCTGGAATCCCCTCCACCAAAAAGGTAAAGAACAGACAGGGCTAGTGGAAATCAGAAGGGTTGCTGGCTCCAGAACTTGGCTGTGAGAAGTCATCTTGTTTTCAATTATGCTGCTGGAAACTTTGGTACATCAATTAAGCCATGGCTGGACACAGATAGTGGACCTTAGGACTCTTCTTTGCTACTTGCACTTCAATTTCTAGTTTCGTACATACGAGTTCTCTTTTTTCGGTCACCCCCTCCTTAAACCCTGTTCTTTCAGTTTGCTGCTTACAGTCTTCACCTCCGTGTGCTAAAATGTATCAGCACCAGGCCTATGAGCCCAACAGTGTGGCTGCCGGTCCTTCTTTTTATATGTAAATCTGTAAATCTTGTTTTCAATTGCACGCCTATGGAAACGTGTTTGTGGGCATCACTATACTATCAGACCTTATAAAAGTATTAGAGCCTTTGAAGCAGATTTTCCTTGACACAACTGCACCATTGCGCAACATTGAGGAATCATTGCGCACCAAAATTAGTACAACAACATAAACTCAAGAGTTCATTCAATCGGGCCAAAATAGAAAAGTGAGCGCTTGTTGCAACAAGTTCAATCACAAGAAAGAAACGCTGAAGTATTAAAAAAAAACATGTTTGTCATGTCTGACAGAATATCTGGCAGGCACCCACCCCCACAGAAAGGATATCCAGAGGCAATGCCCTCTGTAACTCATACCAGCTGGAGGTAGGCACAACAAAAATTGCAATTTTATTTTCGAGATGCTGAGATAAACAGTGCTAGCCCAGCTGAGCTTGTTGCTCAAGTGATGCCCATCATAAAATCACTACCCACTGCATTCAAAAATAATATACTTCAGTGTGAAAAAGGGCACAGATAGACATGCCTGTTCAGCCCATGCACATCCTCCAAACTATTAAGTCATTGGGTCTCATTCACAACGTAAAACACCTTTAAGGCCAGTTCAGTCGAGCGAAGCACAAATACAAATCCGTCGAGCGCTAGTAAACCCTACTGCTCAGGTGCTTACACGGGCTTGAGGCAGACATGCTGCATGGCACTCTTGTCAAAAATAACAGTCGTTTTTAAGATATGCCATGCCATTTGCCCAACTCCCTGAACCAGGATTGGATTTCTAAAAAGAGCTGCTTTTCATAAGTTGCCCACGACGTCTAAGTAGTGCTTGAGATGCTCGTAAGCAGTGAAGCCGATGGCAGTAGATGGCACCACCTGCACATGTCGCAGCAACAGAACAGGCTACTTCAGAGCCAGACTTCCTTGCACACTCTAGGTTCTGAAACCCTTGCCTCTGGGTCCATGGATTTCCGCATTGCATTGCGTCGGAATTAGTACTACAGACCAGGGATTGGAAGGCAAACCACAGAAATTCACTGATGCAACAAGATGTATGACCTGCACCCATACTCCGGTACGTGGGATTGTATCCACCTGGTGCGTGGTGTGCTTGAATTGCACAAAGAATGGCTTCATATCTGAACAATGACAGAGGCAGCTTGTATGGCAAGCTCTTGTTCGTTGATACCTTACAGTACTGCAAGGCATCCATGGTCCACATGGTCATGATAAGGGTTGGCTGATTCTATATCTATTTCTATATCTATATCTAGATAGATAGATAGATAGATAGATAGATAGATAGATAGATAGATAGATAGATAGTTACCATACGCCGGACATTTCCACTTTTGCAGGAAGGAAAAAAAGAGATATATGGCACTTACATATTTATGGAATTGGCCAACCCTAGTCAAGGCCATGCATTCTGTGCAGGGTCTGGTGTGGTCTTTACAAATGAGCTAGTAGCATGTACTGCAAAGCATAATTGAACCAATTTGCTCAAAGATGGAAGGTGTTTTCAACTTCATAGTAAGAAGGCCTGGCTTTGCCTGTGTAGGAGCGTGATTTGTTTTGCGGTAAGTTGTGTGCCAGAGGGCCTCACTCTCCAACACTCAGGAGAATTCAAGCTAGAAGGTTTGAAGCACAGCGCACCTTCAGGTAATTGACAGACAGCCCTCTGAACAGCCCCCGCAACCCATCCTCTGCCACAATGGTCCGTGCTATTGAGAGGGAGGTGTGGTGCTTGGGCCGAGTTGCAGCATCTGTTGAAGCATGGGAGGCTGCTGTTTGCGCGCCGGGACCAATGCCCAGGGAGCTGAGGCCTTCCACCTGCAAGCATATATGTTACATTCTGGCAATTTCCTGTCTGTGCATGCATGCTGAGGCGCCCGTGCAAATGAGAACACGCTGCAAGCACTTGAGGTGGCATGTTTGACAGCTTCAAAGCTGGGAAATAAGCTGGGAACCAGAAATAAAAAATCCACTTGCTTCCACGCAATGGGTTGGACACAAAATTTGTCCCAGCTCGTCTACTCAGCAATCCATGAGATTGAAGAAGAACATGTTCTTCCCCAGCAGGATCACCTGTTCAATTATTACTTGACGAGGACGTGCTACATGTGGCGATCTTCAAGGAGCTGTTCTACAAGCAGCTTGGTCAAAGAGGTATGGACTTAAATATTTTGTACAGGACATTCCTACGCTTCAAGATCACGGCCTGCCTTATTTACCTATCACCTCTCCACAAGTTACCAGCAAGCGCAGGGCCTCACACACAAACCTGCATCCGCCGACGAACTATGTCCAAAGGGTAAGTCAGTGTCTGGGCAAAAAGCCCTGCAGTACCCCCAAATAGAAGCATGATGGGAATGGGCAGCCGTTTCTGTGCAATCACAGCATCATTTTGGTCAGCAGCCTCCTTCTGGCTGCTGCCACTGCCGCTGCTGCTAGCTTTACTGCGGTTGTATGCGTGCTTGAGGGACTGGTAGACGTAGAACTTCAGGCCCGCATATGGCAGGATACCCATTAGCGTGGGTGTGACTCCCATGTAAAGACCTCGAAAACCCTCTGCACGGACAGCAGCACGTAGCATGCTAGATATGCTGTGGTGGTGGTGGTGGTGGTGGTGGTGGTGGTGGTGGGATTGATGATGGCTGTGGTGCTGCCCAAAGTTGCTGCCGCAACTGCTGCTGCTGCTGCTGCCTGACTGGGTCTGTATCTGCATCTTGTTTTTGCCTTCATTCAATGCGCCCTCAGTGGCATAAGCCAACCTGAATGGAGTTACATTGTCAACAAGCAACATTTATTCCGGACTTTAAAATTTCATTTTCAGGGGTGGACAAATACATGCAAGGCCTGACATGGTGCACTCATTGCAGCATGCTTTTTTCAAAGGAGTCACAAACATCCCATGCAGCAAGTGGGATGGCAGGAATGGCATGCCATCAGTTGGCATGAGGTTGAGTGTTTAACAAGGAAAGTTTCAGCTTACAGTCTTGCAGGGGCCTCGCAAAAAAAATGCCTTCAAACACAGGCAACCATTCCTGCTTAAATTCAAGTGCCTTGCGTACCAGGGTCAGAAACACATGCTCTGAGCTGCTCGGGCTCTTATGTCAAAAGCAGCCAAAGGTGACCTGTGTTTCGGCCCTACGCCAATAATTAGAATAATTGCATGCTGATTTTGCGAGCCAGGACAAAAGCATGTGCAACAACACCTGTCCATCCTCCAGGGCACACACACACACACACACACACACACACACACACACACACACACACACACACACACACGCGCGCGCGCGCGCGCACGAATGCATTTGCCAGACGAGTGTTGATAGCTTGACATGGCTGGCGAAGTTAGCAGCTCTCCTCTCCCTGCTACATACCCTCCTGGGAATTAGCAGCCAGCATTTAATCGTAGCTTACTGTATGAGCTAGAATGCCACAGGCTGAAAGCGCTTGAGCTTTAGGGAGTGTGAGTGTGCCGATAAATGTGGCTGAGACTCTCATTAAGAGGTCGAGTCTACAGTGCATTCCACTAAATCAGTAACATGCGTTCTTCCAGGTGCGTAACAATACAGACCTTGAAGAATTTTCCAGATCACAATTAACTGCAAACTACCACCAGACCATAACCCAGACTAGACTCCGGGCAAGACCAGCTAATTGTGCTGGCTTTGGGGATCACGGACCCCACTTGCCCATAACATTTATTGCTAATTTCCCTGTCCTGCTGTCTAGTTACAAGGTGCGTGTACACATGAGGTTTAAGTGATGCAGCAAACAGCTTACCTGGTGCGCACAAGGTCCAATGGGTAGGTGATCATCACTGCTGTGGCTCCAGACATGGAGCCAGCTACCAGGTCCCATACAGGGTGCATCGGTGTAGGCTTGGGAGAGGGGGTCGGCTGCGCGGCAGGTGGGGCTCCCTTCAGCTCGTAAGCCTCCACCTGCAGTAGTTGTAAACAGAGGTCAGCTTTGCTGCAGACGTAATATACAATGCAGGGTGGACATGATCCAGAGTGACAGGGCACCTCTTGCTTCTTGGTGCATTTTTGCATTTTCTCATTTGCTTTTCAAAGATTGATTTGTAGCTTCTTCCGAAGCAGCCATATGTGTACGAGCAGCCACATCTGCCTGCGTCCAGTCGCACACAACCAAACGTCCAACAACTATCCTGCACTCTCTCAACAGTAAATTGTGATGAGCAACTCGATACTTGATACTTGATGTGGGCACATGTTCTGAAGCTGGACATGTCATGTTAAGTGCTGCACCAAAAAGGGCTGCATGCAATAGCAAACACCTCGCACTACCTAACACACATGACTCTTGGCGCACGACTTCAAAGCATGGATATGCTGTCATACAAGCACAAGCACCTGTGCCTCTGCCGCCACCATCGCAGCTGTCACATCAATGCTGCTCCCGCTGGAACTGCTCTCCTCCATGACTCGGTCCAGAACAGCTGCTACCGCCTGCGCCCTTTCCTCAGCTGTCCTCCTCCCTGAAGGCTCAATGCTCTTGACAGCCTGAGATTGCTGAGGCCCCAGCACACGTGCCACTGCAGCTGCTGCCTCCTGCTCCTTGCTCCCAGTGTCCCCTGCCTTGCCATGTGAGCTCCCGTGTCCCTGCTGGTGTTGCTGCTTGTGCTCCTCACGAAGGATGAGCTCCTTTATGATGCGCCGGTAATGCTCATATACGCTGAAGTGGATGGCAGCGTACGGCATGATGCGCAGCACGCTGGCGGTGTTGCCCCTGGAGTGAGGAGAGAAAACAAAAATGGCTCCATCTGATTGATATGCTTTGACATCAGGCACAGAAGAGTGCGTCCAGCCAGGAAGATCAACGTTGCATGCGAGTGCACCGCCCTGGAAGCCTGCAAGCACCTGCCTGAACAGGCCTCCAAGCCCCTCCGTCTTCCAGAGAAACTTCAAGGTCCCAGGGATGCCCATCTCTTTCGACACGCGCCTCGTCTGCTCATGCAAGTGGGAGACAGACACATGGTTGCACTTGGGCCAAGAGTGGCCAAAATTTTTGGCGCAGCTTAAACAATAGCAGCTAGCTGCTGACTTCGGCAACAGACCTGAAACAGGATCTTTGTGCGCTCCAGTGGCGCCACGCATGTCTTTGCCAGGCCTCCTGCTAAAGCACCAGCCTCCAGCTCCTGGGTCCCCGGAGAAAAAGGCAACACAAAAATGATCGCGCTGGCTCTGGTGTGCTCACTTGAAAGCAATTGCATTCTTTCCCCAGGGTACAGCCCTGTAAAATGCTCCAAACTCACCCTCAGGATCCTGGGTTGGCTCCTGAGCCAAGCCCTCACCACGCCCTCCTGCTGCTGTCCCATTCACTGTGTCACCCACAAGTCCAGCCTCTGAAACTACCAAAAACACATTTTTCCTTTTTGCCCAGAGGCTCCGGGCATGTCAAAACAACCTGTTTTCTGTTGCACACACAAGTGCTCATTTGGCTGATGAAGCATTCGGTCAACTTTGGAATTTTGCATTATTAAGTGTTGAGTATTTTCATCTGGTCGCTGTCGTAAATATCTCCTTGCATCACACGGACGAGAATCCTCGTTCGCAAGATGCAGGCTTTGCATCGCCATGGTAGCTTGGTAGGGAGCTGCAGCACCAGCAGCAGCCAACAGAGCGTCTCCAGGCCCCCAGTGCGGTCACTCCTGCCATCTGAGAGTGCAGGCTCATTCATTGCCAGCCAAAGGATCCATGCATCTCCCTCCTGCAGCACCTCCACAAACAAGCTGGCCAGCAGCAGATCCTCCACCAGCAGAGTGTGTGCTGGGAAGCTGGATGATATGCCCCTGTTTGGGAGCAGCAGCAGCTCCTCCCTCAGCGGCAAGCCCGCCTCTGGGAAAGGTGGCAAACCTGAAGGCAAGCCCAACCTGGAGGACATCCCCTTGGAATCAGAGGTGAGTGTGGCAGCACGAGTGAGTGTGGACCTCGGAATTTTTGCCCCTCTTGCTTGTTGGTGGTGTGAGATGTGGCTGCTGATGCAACATCTCACACATCAGTCCACTCTGGGCTTGCCTACGCACTTGCGGACGTCGCATGCAAGCCGCCCGTCGCCCAGGTGCCATACCAAGAATCGCGTTTTGCACTTCTTGCAGGTGAACATGGACTACACTGCGCTCCGAGACTTCTTGAAAGCAGGCGACTGGAGGAAAGCGGAGGACGAGACCAGGGCACTGCTCATCCGGCTGGCAGGGGAGGACGCCATGAAGCGTGGCTGGGTGTACTTTACAGAGGTGTGTGTGAGTGGGTGGCTTGTTTCTCAAGGGTGCAGATCCCGGTGTTTGAGAAAGGGTGCATGAACACTTGCATGAACATGCGGCACGCTCCGCTTTGGTTGACCTCTCTTCATCTGGCATCGCAGATCACGAGTACAGCCAGGATTAGGGAACCTGGGTTGTTGCATGGAGGTTGCTGACCTGTTCATTAGTGCATTGCCAAGCCGGGAAAACATAATGCAGGTGCGCATGCTCGCATGCATGCACACACACACACACACACACACACACACACACACACACACACACACTCGTACAGATACACACACGCGCGCGCACACACATGCACACACAAACACACGCGCGCGTGTGTGCGCATGCACACAGATGCCCTTGCATGCACATACACGCACATATGGGTTGGTAGATAGGAATGATCTGAGGTCCTCATGAAGAACAAGCCTGTGCGTTGCATGCATGTTGCATAGGTGTGCTGCTGTGTCATTGACATTGTTTGTTTTTGTGGTCACAAATTCCAACCCAGTGCTTACCTCAATGTCGTCCAAAACTGCATCTACCCACAGGTCAAAACCATCAGCGTCACTGACTTCCAGACCATGGACAAGCTATGGCGCGCAGCCAGCAACAACAAGTTTGGCTACAGCGTGCAGAAGGAGATCTTCAGCCAGTGCCAGAAGCGCTGGGCCAAGTTCTTCAAGCAAATAGACTGGGTGCAGGGCGAGAACAACAACTACCGCAAGTGGCCCATGGAATTCAATTACAGTTTGGACGCACCCCGAGGCCATCTGCCACTGACAAATGCGCTGCGAGGGACACAGCTGTTTCAAGCCATTCTGGAGCACCCAGCCTGGTGCGTGCTGCAAGTGAAGCAAGGATTGTTGTGTGGTTCAGCGTATGCATGCCGAGCTTGTGCATGCCAGAAGTAGTAGCCACCAGGGTGGCTTGGGACATGTGGTGCCGCAGGTGGAGGCCCGCTGATTGGCAGGCGAGTATCCCTGTGGCTTGCGTTCCAGATGTGGATTGAAGGACATGCATAATTGGTGGTTGCAACTTTCTCATCAAATTGCTTGTGCACCTAGGTTCTGGGTTGTGTTCCAGACGATCTTTGCTGGCAATTGGTCACAAGCTAAGCTCGTCATGCAATTATAGTTAGTGCACGAGAAGGTTTGCTGTGTGTGTGACAAATGGTTGGCAAACAAAAAGGGTGAAAGGCGATTGAGGAGTGCCATCAACCACAGGCACGCCACGCATCTGTTCCACGAGCTAGATGGTGAAGCTGCATGGACCTCCATTCATCATTCATTGAATTTTCAGAGGTCATTTGATTGTTGCTGTGCAGGAACAAGCCCGCCAAGAAGAGTATCGATGATATTGCCAAGGAGGCTGGCAAGGATACCCTCAAGTTTTAAGCTCAATGTTGGGACGCTTGTGTGTGACCTCTGGTGCAGTAGGGGCTCAAAGCAGCAGTGTTGTGGTGAAAGAGAGTGTGTCATGAATGAGGGAGAACTCCTGTGCACATGGCAGAGTGTCCCAACCCAGCCATTCCAAGCTTGCCTTGTGTTGTAAGCATCAATGCTGAGAGTCAATTCATATTTACGGGCTGCATTGGCAGAGAGCGGGAGTGCACAGCTTGAGAGCCTGACTGGCAAATTTTTTCTGAGCGAAACTGAGTGGATGTGAGCATTGAGCGATAAGACTGGTTTATAAGCTTTTTGATTCAGCTCTTGATGACAAGCGCCTGCTGACAGGTGGCCTTTTTCCCTTTATATGTACACAAGCAATAATGACATTTTTTGTCCGATCTTGACTTGCCAAAAAACATGAGTGAATGAAGGACGGCCATTGCTTGCATCCTTTGCTTTGTCTTGCTGTTTGCGCTTTCTGTAAAAGAAAGCAGTGTTCATAGAGTAGCTGGTTGATGAGGCTCAGGTATTGAAAGGAACAAAAGAAGCTAGCAATAAAGCTCCGAGCCACATCTGTTGCATGCCTTGAGTCCCTCTGAGGCCACGTGACATGCATGCAATGCCCCATGCGGTAAGGGTTTGTTACTCTCCATGCAAAAGCAACCGTTGCTTTGTAGACAGTGACTTTCTCCATGAATTCCCGTTGATGAGTGCTGCTTATGGTAGCGTATGGCAGGGAAGTCTACTTGTCAGCCATTAGAAAGAGCACACCCTGAGACGCTACTGGTGTATCATTGATAGTAAGCCATGCATCGAGGGCACCCAATTGATAGGCTACCATAAGTTGTAAAAGAATGGAAAGTGTTTTTCGTGAACTGATGGATCCTTTGGTCAAGGTGAGCAAACTTGTTTTGCTGGTTACGGAAGGGAAGGGTTACATAGCTGTACCAGCCTGCGGGGGCAGCTTAGCAAAATGCAGGTTGAAGCAAAACGTGTCTGCAACCAAACCAGTCCAAACTAAAAAAACAAAATGAGCTAGAAGCTCAGTCACAGCATTTCAGGCAAGCAGACACGAACTTGGCTAATCCTAGGACATCATCCTGATTCATGAAGTCTCTAAGGCGTGATGCACTGCTTGGGGGTGCAGAGCTAAACAGATGCTGGCACTGAGTGCGCAGTTCTGATAAATCCTGAGATGGGCAATCCAGGATGACGTGCTCTTCGTCTTGTACAGTGTGCCAATCGCATTTGTTTCTAAGCTCGTATGGGGTGCTGTTTCCATGATGCCGTTGGGTTTCCATCCGAAGGTTGTGACCGGAAAGGCGTGAGCATGACATACTGCGTAATTATTTAGGGCGATGTCAAATCTCACATCAAAGGTACCCTTCTTGGATACTGCACCCCACACTTTAATTCTTTTTTTGTTCGATTCAGTATTTTCTACTGATTAAGATGAGACTCTTAAAGTTAGGGGTGTGCCGAACCAGCAGTCCCCTTCAGTAACAGCAGGGCACTTAGGCAAATTTTTGGAGGTCCGAGACCAAACTTCCTGGATTAGCCTTTGAAACTTTGTTTGCAGGGTAAATGGGATGTTTTAAAAATAACTGCATACTCAATTTTATATAATTCTCAAGGGTTGTGTGATGCAGCTGCAGGGTGGTTGCCTGAAGCGCACAGGTTTGCAGGCCCTTTTGGGGGGCTCATGCGGCGCTGGACTGGATTAGCCTGAAACTTTGTTTTCAGGGTAAATGGGATGTTTTAAAAATAACTGCATACTCAATTTTATATAATTCTCAAGGGTTGTGTGATGCAGCTGCAGGGTGGTTTCCTGGAGCGCACAGGTTTGCAGGCCCCTTTCGGGGGCTCATGCAGCGCTGGACTGGAATAGCCTGATACTTTGTTTTCAGGGTAAATAGGATGTTTTAAAAACAACGTCATCTCAAATTTGTAAAATTTGGGAAGGAATCATCAGCTAATGTGATCAGTTGCCAGCTATGTATCTGAGTTCAGACTTGCATGATCAGGTTAGGTTCAAACAAGTTGTTCAAAAAAGAGGACGAATGCAGAGCAAGTAATACGTTGGAAGCCTTGTAAAGCAAATTATCCCACACAGGAAAAGTAATCAATATATATATCCCTGTTGAGCACCATACATGGGTCCCAATGAAATGAGTGAGCAATGCTCAATTAATAAACAATCAATGGAAGGAGTTGTTGCCGGCTGCACTGCAGTAAATGTTTAAACCACTAAAAACTTGATCCAAGATGAGAAGCATCAATGAAGCATTTATTTTTCATCTGGTGAGGAAGCCAGAATATTGATATTTTTTCTAAATCAGGATAACAACAAGCTTCCTTTCTTCCTTAATGATCTCATGTGCATTTATGAACAGGCTAGCAGTCAAACGTCTTGACTGAGACCTTTCTCCCTAGTAACCCTTTTAACCCTTCGAGCCCTTTAACCACCCTTTAACCAACACAAACAAGTTGTTTGTTGGTAAAGGGGCTGGGAATGCTGCTGCTGCTGCTGCTGCTGCTGCTGCTGATAGTGGGGGATTAGGCATTGTTGCTGCTGCTGCTGACGGCCAGAGGGGTTAACAACTATGAGAGGATGGGCACGAAGACGAGATTGGGCCATCTGCATACGATGTTTGAAGGTGATTCCAGGTATAGGTTTTTGGGCAGAATGCAAGGGAAAGTGTAACATGCACGATTTTAGAAAAGAAAAGAAAAACAAAAACTACGGAGGCAGTGAAAACACTCCCCACATCAATAAGGAAAAGAGGATACCTAGGGCCGAGGCACCATGTATCCCCTTCACCAAGAGAAACAAAAGAAATAAGTCAATGGGGATCAGAAAGGCTACTAGCATTAGCCCGTGCCTGCTCTTGGCAATGAGAGTTGAGAGAAGTCTCCTCAAGAGCGCGTCTGGTGCTAGAAAGTTTTTAAGTGTACTGGAGGGAATGGGCATGAAGCTTCAGAGCAAGCCTGGTGGCTGTATGAGTGTCAAGAACAAGCTCTTTAAGAGGCTCCAGAGTGTGGGGGGTGTAGATGACCCCTCCCACACCTAACAGAATGGTATGGAGGGTGACTCGAGCTGAGGTCCTTGACAGATGGTGACCGAGGTCACGGTGCTGCTGCTTGGAGGCCTCAAGCTGATTCTTGGGCCTTGTGTCTCCACAGTATTTGACCTCCACGAGAAGGACGTGCCTCTGTTATGGAAGGAGCTGACTAGCCTAGTCCTGAGGGTGGAGGGCCCTGGAAGTAGGTGGAGTGGCTGTGGCTGGCGCTGAGCACTACCTGTTCCCCCCGCGCCCCCCTCTACTTCTCAATAGATACTGGGAATTGGTCCTTGGCACTCTTTTCATTGGAACAACTAAAATTGCTTCAGGGCAACTAGAAGTGAGCCTTTGTTTGGCAGGGAAACAAGAGGGGAAATGTATTTGGGAAGGGTTTTATTTGTTGAGTGTTCAGGGATCTGCAGGTTCTGTAAAGCAAGACGATCTGTGCTGCCAATGTCCATGGAGGCAAGGCCTGCCCCGAGAGGGCCTTTGTTGATACCTTTAAGGAGGATTCTTCTAGCAAGATTGTGGCGCTCGGTCACCTCGTTTGACACGGTGGATTGTTTGCATCCTGAAAGAATATGAAGGGCACTGTCTGGATCCCCACAGAGGGAACATTGTAGACTGATGGACATCTTAAAGCACACCGCGTGCTTTTGATTGAAGAGCGTACCTGTGCAGTAGTAGAAAATGTTTTGTTCAATTTTGAAAGGACATGCTGGCATGGTCCAGAAGGCATTGTTAACCATTTTATGGACTGTGGGAAGTAGAACTTGATAGTAAGAGTAGTATCCTTTCTCGGTATTAGCCTTTCCAAGTCTGTGTTTGAAATGCACGTGCATCCTTTGAGCATCACGAAGGTTGGAAGAATGTCTAACCTTTGGGGCAGGTGAGTCTGGGCGTTCTGATGTGCTTGCATGGGAGCGGGCAGCTTCCTCAAAGGCAAGCCAGGTGGTGTCATGGAAAGGATTGCCTTCAACGTTGACACAGGAGAAGGTTGTGTCTGCAGGGATGTCATAACCCTGAATAGCCTGGTGTTTGGAGAGTGGTCTCGGCACCTTTAAGTTGTTTGCACAGTTCACTAGTGTTGTTGTTGTTGTTGTTGTTGTTGTTGTTGTTGTTGTTGTTGTTGTGAGGCTTGTAGCTGTGCACCAGGCCTTGTATATTAACAATATCTGATTTCTTTTATGTGAATGTGGAGGTTTTAAATTATCAATTTATGAAATTGCCTGGCTATAATTTTGCTGCTCCTTACCTCTTCATTACCTCTCGTACTGCGGAGTACCAATGTGAGAGGGAAGTAGGTAGTATATTTGGGTAAGCAGGGCAAGGAGTGACCAGGATCGCATCAGGGCGGCTGGAGGTAAGTCTAGCTTGATCAGGAATGCTGAAGTGAAAGAGGTATGGAGGTATCGCACGATTATATACTTGTTCAGTGATTTGCAGGTCATGCTGAGCCAGACGGTCTGCGCTGCCTACATCTATATGTATAAGGTTTGACCCATAAGAGCCTTTGCGAACCACTTTCAAAATCATCCTGCTGGCAATGTCGTGATGCTCAGGTACCACGTTACGGATGACGGGGTATTGGCAACCTGAGAGAATGTGAAGGACGCTATCCATATGATGACATTCTAGGAGAGGTCTATCCTAAATCTATCCCTTCACGCAAGTCACCATTGAAAAATGGGCCCTGCCCATTTTCCAAAATGACGGGCTGAAAGTGGCCTATTCAAAGCATGTACCAAGAAGAACTAAACCAGACCCATGCTGCCAGCTCTGCTGGAGCCCAGTGAGCAAAGAATACACCCATGAATCTCAATGCTATGACGATATGCCCACCTGTGATACATGCCACCGCACATACCATTGGGGCTGTGTAATAGACGTTAGAGCATGCTCCCAAAATGACCAGGCACTGAGCGAACAAAATGAGCACTGGGACTGCCCAGCCTGCGCCTCCCTGTCAGACTCCCAAAAAGCGGAAAGGATCAACTTCTCTGAAGATTGTGAAATGATCTATGTGGAGTGGCATCCTAAATGGGAAGCTGCTGACATGTTACATACCCATCCAGACTTGGATGCTCATGTGCAAGCCTTTGACTCGGAGGAGAGACTAGAGGAAATAGAAGACCCCTCGTCCATTGAAATAGACCTGGACAATCTAGTCAACCAAGGCTTTGAAGGCAATCCTCAGAGCCTTTCTGACTCTCCATGGCTCTCAACCACCGGCTGCGTCATTCGCAAGAATGTCACCTTCGACTTCCAACCTACCAACCCCCAGACAGATATCATGCCAACATGGCAATGCGAAATGATCATTAGAAATGTTGACCTCATGAAGGAAATCCCTCACATTGACACATCTGATGAGGTCGTCATGCCAGCGCAAATGCCAGAGGTAACCACCTCCGAATGCGCCTGTATCTATAATGCCAATGGCAAATGCATGGGCATGCTCACAGTAGACAGGCTCAATACCCTGCTCGAAGCCTACAAAGCAGCCAAAAGGACAGGCATCCACGCTACCATCCAACCCCCTGTCCAGAATCCAGCAACTGAAATTATGGGTCTGCTTTCACGTCAAAAGGCTCAGCAAAAAGATCTCTTTGACCAGAGCAAAAAGGTTTTCAACTCTAACACGCTCATCACTCCTTCCACATCCGTTCAGCCCTGCAAAAATGGTGCATGGTCTCAGTAGAGAGGTATTCCAGCCCCCTTCATTTTGAAAATACATACAACACCTATTTCAGTACAAATTGCCGAGACCAAGTCTTCGGAGCATACACAGACGCCCTCTCAGTGCGCTACACCGGCTTCTCCTTCTGCCATCCACCCCATGATGATGAAGTAATGTTCAAACTCATGCGCCATGCAGTGCCTCACTGGAGAGGCTTCAGCTGCAACGCGTATATGACCTGGATCAGACAATACCCAGACGTTGCAAAAGTACTTGCCAAATTCCCCGCAAGAAAAATCCAATTTCAGGCACCACAACACTGGTTTGATACCATACCCAATCCTACCCCACCACCCTATCCTATGCAGCTCATTGTTGCGTGGAATCATAATGCCAGAGTTATGCTAGACAACGCAAACAGTGACTGGTTTCAGTTTTTCCAGCAAGATGTAAAGCAAGTTGTACCAGAAGCTATTTGGCTACCCTTGGATACTCCAAATCCAGTCATGTCACTGCAAACACACCAACACCTTGCATCAAACACTTGGAAGCAGAAATTCCAATCACTCCCCCCCGACACCCACAACTGCTCGCACAAATGCCCTCAAGAAAGGGCAGCATTCACCCCTGCCAACTTCAAAAAGATGTTCACACCCAAAATCAAGGATTGGAGGGAAATGACATACACAGATGGCAGTGTGATTAAACACAAAGATGACGATTCCCCACCCCTGTCAGGTTCAGGCGTTTACAAACCAGGTATAGACACTACTCAACCCCCTCAACACTTACAACTGCACATAAAACCCAACGGCCATGGGCCTACCAATACTATCACGAGAGCAGAACTCGTAGGTATCCTGATGGCGCTCCAACATAAGCAAACCAAAATTGCCACTGATAGTGCATCCTGCATTTTTCAAATTTCAAATCAAACCCTTCATCCCATGCGCATGAGATATCACCTACATGCGGAGTTGATACACGCAATATCAACCATAATAGAGCACTCCCCTCACCCTATCCATTGTTATAAAGTCAAAGCCCACTCTGGCATCATAGGAAACGAGGGGGCTGACGCTTGTGCTCGCACCGCAGCCCTCTCTGACACAGTAGACATTACACTTCCGGATGCCAGGGACCCTTTCCACAACTTTTATTGGCTTTCATTAAAGATTTCCACACACAATGATGGCAGGCACCGCTCCCACACGTTCCCAATACACTACCTCACCAACCTGAGTGACAAACTTAAAACACACATGCACAAGAAACACAAACTTGGCTCTGCTGACACCTCTGGCTACCACTACCAGAGATGGCAGAAGCTCAACGATGCCACACCATCCACCAACAACACAAACAATGAAGCTCACAACCCAATCTCTCAACTTGCAAACAAGGAAATCAGCAACTCCTTCTGGAAAAATCCAAAGATTACCCTTAAACAACAAATAAATCTCATGAAATATCGAACGGATACACTGTACACACAGGGCCATGCCTCTCAATTTAACTTTTCCGGTTCTGATAGATGCCCACTATGTGCAAATACGGACAACATTTATCACGTCCTGCTTAGGTGTACCAACCCAACAATGAGTGGGATGCACACCAACAGACACCATACGGCCCTTAGCCTCTGTGTAGAAGCCCTCAGTAAAGGCCGATATGGTTCATCCCTCATTAGCATGGACGGCTGTAACCATGACAGACTTCTGGATCAGGGCATACAAGCCCCTGAAAACATCTCTCGAGCTATTCCAGACTGGATCTTCCCAAATGGCACTGCCTCACCTGCCCGACACCAAAGCCGCCCTGATGCTCTCTTTGTGCGCTCTATCCCAGGCAGACAAGCTCACCTTGATCCTTCCAAGATTCCCCCACAAGATAGGGACATCCACCTCGTTGAACTTAAATTTTGCCCTGACACCAACCCCTTCATCACTCTAGAACGTGCACGGACTCAACATTCCCACACCATTATCAGACTTAAAACACGCAGCTCAAGAAACCCAAACAGGAATAACAAAGTGACTCTGCACATCATCTTAATTGGTGTGGGTGGCACGATTTACAACGAGTACACAATTACACCTCTTATAAATCGGGGTCTGACCAATCAAAAAGCCAAAGTACTAGCATCACAACTTAGGGACCATGCCATCCAAACATTATCCACCATCATTAACACTAGACATGCACTTTGCTTTCAGGGGGCATCTGGGAGGGGGTTTGCTGGGCGCGCGGAGGCGGCTGAGGATGGAAGAAGGAGAGTCCGAGCGCTCAGGGGCATGGCGGCCAATCCCCCGGATCCCCATTAGTTCTGCTTCTTGCTCTCTTCTAGGCTAGTTTTGTCTAGTTTAGGTGGAGGGCCTCTTGGTGAGGCCTCTAACTTTTGTTAGGGGTTCTTCCCTTAATGCACGCGGCCTCGGGGCTGCGTAGACTTTTCTTTTTTTCTTTTTCTTTTTTTCTTTTTCTTTTTTTCTTTTTCTTTTCTAGGAGAGGGCATACAAGGATAGTGGATCTTTTAAAGCGGACCGCATGTTTTTGGTTGTAGAGGGTCAGGCACGGTGCCTGCGCGGTATTGGAAGACTGTGCGTTTATTCAGGTTGAGATACAGGACATGTTCCAGACGGCATTGATAATGCCCTTATTTGCATGAGGTAGCAAACTTTGGTAAGAAGTGTGGTAGCTTGTTTTGCAATCTGCATATCAAAGCCTGTGTTTAGCATGCATATGGGATTTCAAGGCATCCCTAAGGTCTGGAAAATATATCAGATTGGGAATGGGGGAGGATAATTGAGGTGTAGTTGGTCTTGCCTCTTCCTGAGCCAGCCAAGCGATATTGTAGAAGGGGTTGCTGCTTGAGTCAGGTTGCTATTTTTGAGGTTAGCCTGATACTTGGCAACCGTATCTACACGTTCATTCCTAGCTATTCCAGCATGAGGTTTGACCTTATAGAAAAAGATGTGACCTTGATACGGCCAGCTGCCAATTATGCGGCAATATGGATAGCATCAATCACTTTGTCCTCGGATGTTCACACCCAACACGCCAAGGGATGTTCATCAAAGAGAAGAAGATAGGTAACCCTGGGCCCTTACCCAGCCTACAAAAAGCTGCTGAACAGCGTGCGAGTACCATTTCCAGAATCCGCACCCGTTGCTTCAGGAATCCAAACAGAAATAATAAGGTCACCTTGCAAACCATCTTACTGGGTGTGGCTATCAGGGACTATCTATAATGACTACACCATCGCTCCTCTGGTTGAACTGGGCCTTACCAGACATAACGCAGAAGAAATAGCCTCTAAATTAAGTTGCCATGCACTCTAATCCTTGACAAAAATAAGGCATTCCTTATACCTGCAGGGCTTTTTTGGTAGGGGCGTCGCTGGGGGAGAGGCACCGTGCCTGCAGTGACTGCAGAGCAGGAGGAGGAGGGTCCACGCCTGCAGGCGCATGGCTGACAACAACCCGCCAGACCCTCATTAATTGCTCCCCATCAGCTCCTAGCTTAGTTTAGGCTAGGCCTGTGAGCCTCCTCAGTGAGGCCCTAGCTAGTTTGCTAGTCAGTGAACCTTTCCTTGATGCACACAGCTGGACCTGGCTTGCGTAGACTTTTCTTTTCTTTTACCTTGAGAGGTATGGGCAATGTTTGAAATTTGTCTTTAACATCCTCCTCGTACATGACGCCTGTGCTTCTCTGAATACAGGATTTGCTTTCTCAGTTGTTGAAACGAGTTGAGTCTGTCTGTGGCAATGTGTGTGTTTTTGTGAGTGAGTGCAGCAGCGACCTGCTGGTTCATATGAAGTCTTCGAATATATGAAGTCTTTGAAGGTTCATGCATGAAGTCTTCGACACGCTATGCACTACTTGGCTCATCTTTTCTTTTTCACTTGGGGACTCCCCTCGGAGGTGCTGGAACTGAGTGCGCAGTTTTGTCAAGTCCTGAGGAGGAATAAGCTCACACAGAAGCCATCAGTTGGCATGCATGACTGCTTGGTTAAGGGTCCACATTGTGAGGAAGGTGGGAGAGGGGAGGTCTGAGGGCTATGCTCTGAGAGTTATGCAGAATTCCGCTAGTTGGAAAGAAAAAGAAAAAACTACGTAGGCAGAGAAAACTCTCCCTACATCAATTAAGGAAAGAGAGACACATTGGCTCAAAGAGCCGTGAGTCTCCCTTACCAGAAGATGAGAGGGGAGTTAGTGTGGGTCAGGTGGGTTTCTGGCAGCACGCTGCTCCAGGGCACCAGTGTTATGTTGAGTGCATTTATTTTCAATGGCATGTCTGGTAGTGGTAAGTTTGTGCGCAAATTGTACAGAATGGGCATGGAGTTTTCTTGCAAGTGCTTCAGATCTTTGTGAGTCAATCCCTAATTCTTTAAATCGATCAAGGGTATGGGCATTGTAGATAGTCCCACCCACACCCAGGAGGATAGGGTGGATAGTAATCTCTGTACCTTGGAAAGAAAGAAAAAGAAAAAGAAAACCTACGTAGGCAGTGAAACACTCCCTACATCAATTAAGGAAAGGGGGCCACATTGGTGCACAGACCGTATGACCCACCCACCACGAAGTTCAGATTGAGAGAAGCACGGCAGACAGAGAAAGAAGACAGGTCCAGCAACGAGAAAAGAAAGCAGGATGATAGCTGAAAGACTGGAGTTCCAGACCTTCAACAGCAAGCAGAGTCAGCACTGTCAGCCTTCCAACCAAGGAAAGCCATGCCCAGCAGCTGTCTGCTGAGCACAACTAAAGTCTGCATTCTGGCAGACTAGCTTAACTAGCTGCTAGCAACTGCTGACCACGCAGAAGCCTGTGGTACAGCCCTTAGAGCACTGGTGCCGACACATTGAGTGCACGTACCTTGGAGTTGTTTGCACAGTTCACTGTGTTGTTGCTGTGAGGCTTCTAGCTGGGCATCAGGCCTCGTGTCTTCACAGTACTTGATTTCTATTAAGTGAATATGGCGGGCTGGAGTTGTGCTACTCCCCATACTGCGCAGTACCCGGTTTGAGGGTGGAGTAGGTGGTCTGTTTGGGTTGGTTAGGTGAGGAGTAACCAAGATTGCATCAGGGCGGCTGGAGTTGCGTCTGGTTTGCATAGAAACCGTGGGTTTGAAGAGGTTGGGAGGTACAGCTCGATTAGAGACTTGCTCAGGGACTTGCAGGTCGTGCTGGGCCAAACGGCTTTTGTTGCCCGCATCCAACTGCACAAGATTGGCCCCATATGAGCCTTCACTGACCAGTTTCAAAATCAACCTGCAAGCAATATTGTGACGCTCAGTTACCATGTTACGCATGACGGGACATTGGCAGCCAGATAGGATGTGGAGAGCGCTATCCATGTGATGGCAATCAAGGTAGGGGACATGTCAGGCTAGTTGGAATGCAATTCTTGCAAATGGAGCTTTGAAAAGACTACGCCAGCCAAAAAAAGACCATGCACGGCAAAGAAAGGTTCCCTTACAAGGGGTTATGAGGGGTTACAAGGGGTAAAGGCCTGCTAAGACGTTTGACAGCTGGCCTATTCATAAATGCACGAGAACATGAAGGAAAAAAGGAAGTTTGTTGTTGCCCTGGTTTAGAAAAATATTTAGATCCTGGAAATTCACATGATGAATGGCACCTAGACAGGGCATCCTGTGGAAGATATCACAGTGTAGAAAAGAGAAGTTCAACAAGTTGTGCTCAAGAGATGAGGCATGCTTTTGACAGAGAGAGCAGACCTGGGGATTGAAACATCTGAACAGCACATGTTTTTCATCTTGTATGTCATCAGAATCACAGACTGGAGAAGAATTATTGGACCAAATAGCCTGTTCAACTCAAAGAGTATGAACCCGCAGCCTGAATCTGGCAATGTTGCAAAGGGCGTGATGTGGAAGATCCAAGAACATGTATTAAGGCATTGTATAATGAGGGTGAGTGGCATGTGCATCTCTGACAGGGAGTGCGCACCATTGATGATATATCAGCCGTTTACTGTTGGTTTCTCTGGGCTCAGGGGCTGTGAATTGATTCCGTAGCTAAGGTTTCTAGATCTCAGGTCCAGGACAATTTGACTGAGGTTCACAGGGTCGCAAGCCATCATTTCACATCTCATCAGATTCGAGTATACCGGGCCATCCACCGCAGACAATAGGTGTGATGATCAACAAGAGTCAGATCTGGAGCTAAGGCTGATGCTTGCGTGGAGAGCCTTCTTGAGAAGTAGACTGTTGCACCGAGTAAGCGAGTTGTAGAAACGCATCGTGGCACGAAACAAGTTGAACTGAAAAAGCTCAATGCCACGTTCTCGTAGAAAGGTTCCCTAACTAGCAAGCTATCAAGGGTCTCACCAAAGGCCCTAAAAGCTGAGCTATGTGAAGCTAGACAAGGGCGAAGATAGGAACAGAGCTAATGGGGATCCAGAGAGTTGTCTGCCATGACACTTGGCGCCCAGACTCTCCTTTTCCCGTCCTTCACTGCCGCGCGCCTTGAACCCACGCCCCTGAAGCCCCCTTCTCAGAGAGAATGGATTTATGGAGCTTACATACGGAACTTGAAAACGAAAGGTTCACGTAGCTGTACCTGCCCACAGGGGTTTACAGGAAAAGTCATTAGTCAAAATAAATGACTGCTAGCATGAGATTAAAGCGTAAAGCACCTACCTACAAGAGCAGCTGAGCATAAGAAAAGAAAAACTAAGTTGACAGAGGAAACTCTCCCTATATTAACACCTCAACCAGGGGTCCCAAAATATACAGGGGATTGAGGATTCTGCATGGTTAAGCAGAAGGTGCCTCCCCAGGAGCCTCTGGAAAGGTAGGCGGTCCCGGGATCGAGCCCCCATGGCGGTCAGGTAGTCTATCAATCTGTTCGCACCCAGGATGGCCCCTTTCCTTAATTGACGCTTGAGGTGTTTACCGCTTGCATAGCTTTTCCTTTTCCTCCCTATTTTAATAAGGAAAAGGCTTTCCTTGGCTGGCAGGCTGACTGTGCTTGAATCTGCTTCAAGTTGCTGCTGAAGGTCTGGAACTCCACTCGCAGTCTTTCAGCTATCATCTTGCCAACTTGAAGAGAGCAGTGCTCTCTTTCTCGTTGCCGGATCTGTCTTTGTTCTCTGCCTGCTGTGCTTCTCTCAGTCTGAACTTGTGGTGGGTTGGTCATACGGTTTTTGGACCAATGTGGCTTCCTTTCCTGAATTGATGTAGGGAGAGTTTCCTCTGCCTACGTAGCTTTTTCTTTTTTCTCCTCTGCCTATGTAGGTGTTCTTTCCTTCTAAGGATAAGGAGGCATATTGGCTCAGAGGAGCCGTGAGTCCCCTCCACTGCTAAGCTACAACTTGCTGTTTGAAATCAGAAAGTACTAATGGGGATCTGAAAGGTTACTGGAAGCACCCAGCTCCAGAGCCTGGCTGTGAGAAGCATTCTGATTTTCAAGAGCACGCCTGGTGGTAATGAGCTTGTTGGCATACATAACAGAAAGAAAGAAAGACTACGCAGTCCAAGTCTGGCCGCGTGCATTAAGGGAAGGTCACCTGTCCTGAAAGGCAGGGCCCCACCACACAGACCAAGAGGAAGAGGTGGCACAGAAGTCTACACCAGCAAGTTGGCCTCCACCATGGGACCTACGACACGACTGTCAGGCAGGCCCTGTCCAGCAAGCTCAAGACCCACCCCTAAGCCATAGAGCAAGCTTCCCAACATCTCAGCATACATAACAGAACGGGCATGGAGTTTGCTAGTAAGCCTTAATTAAACTGAGTTTAATGGTGAGTTGGTGGTCCAGTCCCAGTTGTTAAGGGTATGCTCTGTAAAACAAATCCCACAGACGCCCAGGAGAATGGTATGAAGAGTCAGCTTTTGCACTGATAAGTTTACAAAGGTCTGCATGCTGCCGCTGCGCCGCCTACAACTGTTGCCCAGGCCTTGCGTCTTCACAATGCTTGATTTCAATTAAGTGCACTAGTGCCGCTGGATTGAATTTATTTGTATTTACTTCCCCTTTCCTTACTTTCCTTTCTTGCTAAAGTGTTGGACAGCGCAGTTAATTCAAGCCTTCCAAGGTTTGCGTTGTTCTGAAATTTTTGAGCAGGCTGTGAGGTCAGGAGGTGCCATTTCCATGGATGATTTTAGTGCAGACTTGAGGTACAGATTGCAAGGAGTTTGGAGAGAAGCTGAGTCAGTGGATCCAAGGGGAAACAACAACAAACTATCTACTTACCAAGCTTGGTTTGCTACTCCTGTTGCTTGCAACGCTCGCCAAACCTATGCACCCCTGCCTTGGTATCTCTTTTTGGATTTGCCTAAGCAAGTTATGCGTAATGTGAGCAGGTTCCGGCTTCGTGCTCATACTTTGAAAGTCGAATCGGCTGTTTGGCAGGATGATGGTACTTCTGTGTGTGACAGGTGTCCTTGCAACCAAACTCAAGATGAAGCACATGTCCTTTTTAACTGTACTGATGAACACGTTTGTTCTCTGCGCCGCAAGTATCAAGTGCTTTTTGAACCTTACTTCCAGGATATTCTTGAGATGCAACCTTTTTTACTGCATCAAGTGAGCTCTCAATTTGTTCATCAGTTCCTTCATCAGCGAAATGCAAAGCTTTTCTTTTTTGTGTCTGAGCTTATGGATTTATTTTTGGCTGGCAGAGACCAGCCACAAGCCGATCAGCCAAAGGACCTGGCTGAAGGTCACCCCCCATTGTAACCATTGTAACCATTCTTGCTAGCTAAGCTGCCACAGCAGGCAGGTTCAGTTTTCCCCCCGACCACCTTACAATTGTTTAGCAAGTTCATAACCCCATATAGTTCCCTAATCACCAAAAAAAGGACTTGACACTGAATCCCACATTGCGCTCCCATTCTTCTCTTGCAAGTTTGAGAAAATAGCATAATTGGCTGCTGGGTCTTCCCTTAATGCAAGCATGCAAACTTCAGCATGCATTACCCTTAAGAAAGAAAAGAAAAGAAAAGACTACGCAGGCCAGGTCTGGCTGCGTGCATTAAGGAAAGGTCCCCTTAAAAAGTATAAGAGGTGATTCCTTGTCTCAATTTGGATTTGTCTCCACATGTCATGACGGATGTTAGCCGTTTCAGACTTAGGGCACACACACTGAAGGTGGAGACAGCAGCTTGGGATACTCGGAACACTCTTTTGTGTGATCGCTGTTCTTGTGATGAGATTCAAGATGAGGCTCATGCCCTTTTGGTGTGCAGAGACGCAGATGTTTGTGCTTTGAGAAGAAAGTACGTAGTACGCTTACCTGTTCAACTGTTTCTCTGGTGATTTTTCAATGGAGCAACCATTTTTACAACAAGCCAGTGTCCAGGATGCTTCTGATTTCCTCTTGCAACACAACAACAAGCTTTTTTCGTTTGTTTCTGAGCTTATGGACATTATGTTGGCTGGCGAGGACCAGTCACAGGCCGATCAGCCGAGCAGTCTGGCTGAAGGTCCCCCTGTGTAAATCTAAACCAAATCTAAACCTTGTCTCAATTGGTTTCAGGTGGCTTAGCGTGAACATGCTGAAAAAGCAGCTGAAGGCAGGGAGTGCTGGGGAAGTGTAGACCCTGCATCCATGGATAATTTTTGTGCGGTTGGAACAATTGAGCAGACCGAGCAGACAAACTTCCTGGCTGAATGTCAAACCCCATTTTAACCAATGTACCAATTGTAACCATAACCTGCATCCATGCAAAGTGGGAGTGCATTACATCCTCACAGCAAAATAGTTCCAAGACAGGGGAAACGAGGGGTGCACAAAAGAATCAGCAAGGACAATTCTGAGTAAAAGAGCAAGCACGTGGGTGCTGGAAAAGAGTGAGACTAGTTCATTCTGAATCCATCAAAAGAAAAAGATGTTGGAAGTCTTTGTCAGAGGGTTCATGGCAAGCATCTAGTTTCACCGGCGACTTATCAGCCAAAGATTCAGGCTGTAGGTTGACCAATGCAGACCAAAATTAAACTAAAAGCAAAGAAGAAGTCATGGCAAACTATCTTGGTTTGCCAGCGACCAATCAGCCAAATATTTGGGCTGTAGGTTAACCTTCGTAGACCAAATGTAAATAAGGGATCATGGCAAACATCCGGTCCTTGTTCCAGCTTTGTCAAATGCCCCACGCTCCAAAAGTCAAAAAGTGTCATCAAAGTCTTTTGGCATCCTATCACAGCACGTCAAAGGAAACCGTCAAATGATCACTTGAGGAAGAAGTAAGCCGCATCCAAGGTAAGACACGCCACACCAGGCAAAACAGCCAGATGTGAACACAAGTTGATGGGTGGTAAAGTCAGAGACAGTGTGGTGAGGTCCAAATGAAAGACAAGTCTATGGCTTGATTCCGTACTTGCGCATCAAGTGCACCTCCATCTCGAGGTCCGAAGAGTCACTGTCATCATCCAAGGGGACATACTTAGTGCGCACGATGTCCGACAGCCCTGTGCCATGCCGCAGCTGCTCAGCCACACTGTGCGCGCCATGCCCTTGCCCTGATGGTCCAGACAAGGGCGCCTGCACATCACGCTCTCCCACAGATCTGCCACGGGAAGCAGATTGGCAGTGACCCTGGAGGGCTTCCATATCAGGCTGCTGCCGTTGTTGTAGATGGTCACGTCCCGGCACAGGGGGCCCTTCCCCAGCCTCTGCTTGCACCGCCGCCAGGTTTGCAGCTGCATGCCTGAAAGGCACCTGCGTTCCATGGGACGGAACGTACGTGAGCGCGTTGGCAATGCCTCCTCCTGTGCTGTGCTGCTGCTGGGGTGTGTGCTGGGTCTCCCAGGCAGGAGGGGCATGGCGTTGCGGCATCCGAGCCTTGGAAGCACCAGCTCGGTGGGCATACGAGTGAGGCACAGCATCTTCAGAAGAAGGGGTGGACGCGACGCTGGCAGCCACGCTGCTGCTGCTGCTGATGTTTCCTGCGGCTGGGCTGTAGGCGCTGCTTTGGCTGTGACTGCTGCTGCCCCCAACGTGCGTGCCATTGTTCTGCTGTGGCACGCGCACCCGCAACCTGCCTTCACTCGGCAGGGTGTTGTCCTTGACTGCTTCAAGGCTGCCGTTTGTGAGCGGCGCAGGCGTGGGCGCAGGAGCAAGAGCTGCGGGGGGCAGCGTGCTGCCCGTGACTGCAAGGGTGCCGCCGTTTGCGAATGGTGCAGGCGTGGGTGCAGGAGCGAGAGCTGCGGGGGCTGGCGGAGGTGCTGATGCGGGGGCCATGATCTCAGCAGGCAACACGGAGGGTGCAGCTGCATCCCATGCTGCTGCTGTGCTGTCCTCGTCTCGCCTCTGCTGCGCACGGGCTGTGTTGTGCTCATGAGGGTCAGCAGCAGGGGGAGGCTGGGTTGGTGGGGCGGCTGAGAAATGGGAGGCGCGGGCAGAGCTGTGGGAGTCCTGCACAGAAGAGGCAGCAGGCTGCGGCAGTGCTGCATGGCCTGTGGAAGAGTTGTGGGAGGGCAGAGAGGCAGGACCTGGTGCTGGTGCAGTTGATGCTGCTACAGAGTGGTGGGGTATCGGGACAACATGGCCCTGGAATGAGGAAGGCGGGGGCTGGGCTGAGGTTTGCTGCTGCTGCTGCTGCTGCTGCTGTGGAATGCTCCCGGGGGTATGCGCGACATGGGTGGAGTGCAGGAGGGCTTCCAGATGCCTCACCTGCGCATGCGCATGCAAGGGCCGGGGTCAGCACACGCACGTGGCAGAGATGAGGACTCTGCTGCATAGACCTATCAGACAGTAATGGACACAATTGCTTACAACATTTGCCCCTCATGCTGGGCGTCCTCCAGATCATCCCCTCCTCTAACTGGACTCTCCTTGGGTGCTTTCATTTAATGGCTTGAAGGGTATAAAACGGAGCAAGTGTTTGCCACAGCTGTTAGCTAATCAGGCAAAGCTGGGCCTGATTTCTTCCCCTGCTGTTTTCTGTAAGCAAATGCTTCTATGGACTCCAAGCAGGCCGCTTGATTTCAGCACAGAAGCTTGATTGATAGTCCAGGAGGAGGACACCCACACCCACACCCGCACCCACACCCACACCCACACATACACCCCCACACCCGCACCCACCCACAGCACACCCACCCACACAAACCCACACACACACACCTGTGCCCTGAGCCGCAGCACCTCCCTCTGCAGCTCTGCGGGCTCAGTAGGAAGATCAGCAGACAGCTCCCTACTGCTGAAACCAGGTGCTGGGTGCCCAGACGCCTGAGCCCATGCAGGTTGGTGGGATTGGCACGGCTGCTGAAGCTGCTGCTGACTGTGCTGCTGGTGCTCCTGGGACTCTACCAGCTGCTGTTGCTGCTCTTGTTGCTGTTGTTGCTGGTGGTGGTTATGGTAATGGTCGTGGCGAAGCTGCTGCTGCTGCTGCTGCTGCTGCTGATGGTGATCTTGCTGGCTGTGTTGCTGCTGCTGCTGCGGCTGCTGCAGCTGCTGCTGTTGCACCTCATGGCCACCACTTGCCCATCCCCTTGACAACAAGGGAGCATGCGAGATGCCCTCAGGGGGCAGGAAATCCTGCGAAGCTCGCGCGCACTGCGGCTGGCGCAAGGCTTCGCCTGCACGCAAACGCAGGGCGGCGGCCAGCACACAAATTCTCAGAGCCCAAAAACAACAAGTGCTTTGAGACTCTGTGCAGTGCACTCGTGCAGCAGGCGGACTGCCCGTGAGTAATGAGTGAATAAGCGAGTGCATGAAAGAATCATGCTGGAGTATCAGCTTAAACAGGCTGGAGCAAGGGCAGGGCTGTGCGCACCACAACAGGATTGAGCAGGTCATTGCTCACAGCACCTGCTGCACAGGGATGCTTGATGGGCTCTGTGTGTGTGTGTGTGTGTGTGTGTGTGACCGCACCGGTAACAGGTGCTCGGGGAAGGTGTGGCTGCTGGCCAGAAAAAGTGTGCAAGAATGAATAAGTGCAGAAGCGTATGAGCGCACCGGTAACAGGTGCTTGGGAAGGGTGTGGCTGCTGGGCAGAAAAAGTGTGCGAGATTGAAATAGTGCACGAGTAGCACAGGTATGCAAGCATGAGTGGCAGAGGTGGGTGAGGTCGAAAAAATGCGCGAGAAGTGGCAGAAGCGTGTGAGCGAGCGCACCGGTAACAGGGGCATGGGGCAGGTGCGGTTGCTGGGCAGAAGATACTGCGTCCATGATGGAGCTGCGCCGCTGATGCGGCACAAGGGGCGGCTGCGGCTGCATGGAGGCTGGCTGCCATGGTGGCTGGGCTGGCGCGGTTGGCAATGGGGCCCCTGCTGAGGCGTGCATATGTGCATACGGAGAGGACGGGCGCGGAGGGTTGCTGGAGGGGATGTGGGGCTGCAAGGGTGGAGCGGAGGAGGTGAGGGAGGAAGGAAGGGCCGGTGAGGGCTGGCTTTTGAGGCCTGCTAGAGGGTTGGTTAGAGGGTTAGAGGGGTGGGTGGGTTGGTGGGTGAGGGCAGGGGGCTGATGGAGGGATGTGAGTCCGGGCGGGTGGGGGTGGGGGTGTGGTCCCAGGAGGGAAGTGGAGAGGATGGAGGGGGGGTTAAGGGGGGGCTGCTGGTGCTGGGAGGGTGGCTGGTGGGAGTAGGGGGAGAGGATGGAGGAGGTGGGGGCATGCTGGCTATTGAGCAGCGAGCTGCGCGGCTGTAGGGGGTTATACAGAGGGCGGACCAAGCCAGAGGAGAAGGGGGTGCGGGTGCCCCCCCCGCCGCCGAAATTGAAGCTGGATCTCAAGTTGTGAAGGCCCAGCCCATATGCAGGGGGCGTGGAGGGGAGGGCGGAGCAGGCGGCAGGAGCAGAGGAAGGGGGGTGGGAAATTACAGGTGTGGTGGGACCAGAGTTGGGCTGCATGTGTGCAGCAGCGTCTGGGAGGGGATAGCCACTGGCGGTATTGGGCAACGAGCCTCCGGGAGTCCAAGGGAATGGGGGATGAGGAAAGCCAGAATAGAAGGCTGTGTGTTGGCTGTACTGCTGCTGCTGCTGCTGCTGCTGGGGTTGGGGTTGGGGTGGCTGCGGTTGCAATTGCGAGCCCTGCCGCAGCTCCCAAGCATCCATGGACTGCCACAGCTGCCCTTGCTGCCGCTGCTGCTGCACAGTCGCTGCACCTACCCCATTCCCCATGGCATCCCCACCACCACCACCATCCCCACCTCCATCACTTCCCGGCCTTCGCACACCGTCCCGAAAGGGAGTAGGCTTGGGCACAGCAGGACGAGGGGCAGGAGGGGGTGACTCCAGCTCCCTGGACTCCTCTTCACTCCCTCCCAGTTCAAGGCTGGCTGGCACGCCTGCAGGGTTGAGAGCAAGGCCCACACTCCCAGTTGACAAGCTGAGAGATCCCCTCACCCCAGCCCCAACCCCCCTGCCCACTGCCACTCTGCTGCCACCACCTGTCCTGCCACCCAAAGCCGCAGCAACACCATTGCTCAAGCCATAAGAGGAGGAGCTGCTGGCCCCCACCCCATTCGCACACGCGGCCTGCAGGGGAGCCTGGGTGCTCCCTTCCAACTGCTGCTGCGCCTGCGTCTGCTGCAGCCCCTTCGGAGCCTGGAAGCCTGGGCTTGGGGGCCCAAGCACTAGGGCCTGCATGTTGCAGTCAAGGCCTGGGTGGAGCACCACAGGCGCCCCCGCGCGGGTAACCCCTGCAAGCCCATTTGAGGCACCGCCTGCAGAAGGAGGATGGCAGCAGACAGCACTTTTCAATTGAGGAGGCCACAAAAGAAGAGAGTTGTCCTGGGCCCGAGATGCCGCTTCTTGCTGGGGCCCATGACTTCGATGCTGGGCTGCCTACTCAATGCTACGTGCACGTGTGCGCGGTGCATTTTGGCGTAAGCAACGCAGATACTCAAGAGGTGCCCTGGTTTACAAAGCCTCATGGGCCGCCAGAGGCTTGCCATGACTGGGCATGGTGACAGCGCCAGAGGCTTGCCATGATTGGGCATCGTAACAGTGCCAGAGGCTTGCTTTGATTGGGAATGGTGACAGCGCCAGAGGCTTGCTTTGATTGGGCATGGAGACAGCGTCAGAGGCTTGTCATGATTGGGCATGGAGACAATACTTTTGTCGCATAAATCAGTAGTTTGGGCACCAGCCTGGCTCGACACATAGAGCTCTGACTATATCAGGTGCTGCATAAGACGCATCCCTTACAATTAAGTCGTGCCGACATTTGAATCAAGTGCAACTAACTAATACTGCTGTTATATGCAGGCACTCCACTCCAGTACCAGTACTTTTATGCACCAACACCCCTGCCTACACTCCTTTCATTTCTTGGATTCTTCATATGTGTTTGGTATGTCTTGACCAGAGTAACAGCAGACTCATTCCTTTTCCTCAACAATCGACTTATTTCCCATTGAACAGGCTAGATGCCAGGTGTCTTGACTGAAGGCCTTTCCCCTGTGACCCACATGTAGTACTCCGCACAACTTATCTGCCATGTGCTTTGTGCTTGGCAGGGGCCAATTTTGCCCACTAAATAGCTACCAGCCTGCACACGCACGCACACACTCACACACACAGATACGCATACTCACACATGCACACACGCGCGCCCACACAAGCACGCACGTACCACACACTGCGCACCTGGCGGGTGGGCTGGCTGGAGCAGCTCCCCATGGAAGCTATGGTGCAGCAGAGTGAGCTGGCTGCTTCCATCAGCGCCTGCTGCTGCATGAAAGCGCACCTCAAAGCAGCGCGGAACAGACACACCCTCTGCATTCCAGTTGCAACAGCAGCCTCGTGTGTGTGTGTGTGTGTGTGTTTGTGTGTGTGTGTGTGTGTGTGCGCGTGTGCGTGCGCGCGCGTGCGTGAACACAGGTTTGTCAAAACTTTTAGTTGGGTCTGACAAGGGGGGGCGGAAACATGATGTGCACCTGCCAGACAGGTCTCCACCTCCCAAACCCATGCATGAAGACAGCCCCAGCTCGAGGGCGAACATATTCAGCGTGAGGCTTGCACGCCCCAGGGAGACCCACGCCTACGTGAAAATCCCGCCTAGTTCAATATCAGGCATCATGCATGCACACACGCACGCAACGGCTGCTCACACACAAGACGAAATCAAGAGCTACAGGAGGGCATGCCCAAGGAGAAACTGTGCCTCACATTGAATTTGCGCTGAACTCAGCATCAAAAATCAGGCACGCACACTCGCTCACATCGGCAGCTCACGCACTAGATGGGATGAAGAGCAGCAGGAGGGCATGCCCAGGGAGAAACCGTGCCTCGTTCAATGGGCACTGAACTCAGCATCAGGAATCAAGCATACATACAGGCAGGCACAAAGACAACCTGCGCACCTGGCGGGAACAAGAGCAGCAGAAAGGCATCTGGGGGCTGAGTGGCCTTGTCGGGAAGGGTAGAGCTGAAGGCAAAGCGCAGGCAGGCAGCCAACACGGATGCGTGGCTCATGCTGCTCACGCCGCGCACCCACACGCCCACCAGGGGCACGCAGTACACCTGAGGTATCAATAGCAGCGGTGATGGGCTTCACTCATGGGTGAGTTCATGCTGCTCATGCCACACGGCCACATGCCCACCAGGGGCACGCAGTACACCTGTAAGAACAACAGCAGCGGTGATGGGCTCCGCTACATCAATCATGAGCATCACACTTATTGCTCTCATGGCTTGCTTCAAATGTGGAGGGTGCTCTGCTGTCAGAAGAACCTGCAGCCGTGAGCAGGCCCTGGTCTGCCATCCTTGAAGGGCAAGGATTTGCTTTCAACAAGAAAAGAAGAAAATCCATAAGCACAAGTGCTCATAACGTCAATTAAGGAAAAGGAGAGACACATTGGCTCAAAGAGCTGTGAGCCTTCACGGAAGTCACATACCCATCTGACCAATTTGGAAGAAAGTGCCTCCTTTCAGGGCAGTGCCGGAACTTATGGCATAGCAGCTACCGAGTTTGAGAGTGCTAGGAGCGGCTCAAAGGGATGGCTCAAAAGCATGGCTGACAAAAACCCAGGGGCACGGCTGCAGAGGAGGTGCTGAGCCAAAACATGTGCCCTTCATGCTGTGCAGGTGCAACGTGCAGGCCAGGGAAAGCATCACGTATGAGGATTGACGTATCAGGTTGAACACCGAGCCAACATGCTGCTTAGTTCTGTGCACCACCTTTACCCATCACAAGAGCGCTAAGCTGCCCTTGTAGGCAGGTACAGCTACGTAACCCTTTCCCATCCCATCCTTTCCTTTCTAAACTAAGAGTGCACCCCAGACAAACTCACGTTAGGGTCATCTGCGGCCAAAGGGAGCACACTGCGCGCCTGGTCCATTGTCAGCAGCCCATTGCTCTCCACCCCACCCCCCTGCTGCTGCTGCTGCTGCTGCTGGCCATGCGCACTGAGCCCTGCTGCCGACAGCAGCTGCTGCGTCAGAGGCGTGTCACACATGCGCTTTGCGTACAGGGGAGTGAGGGACATGGGGGCACCTGGCGTGAGCATGGCGCCCTGCAGGCACGCCGTGCCGTCCGTGCGCATGTGCAGGGAGCAGGAGGAGGACAGCATCTGGCCCAGGCATGCAGGTCCACTTCTGTCCAAGCTGCTGCGGAAGGCTGAGCGCATGAGGGCGGCGGTGGCAGCTGAGGCGGAGGGGGACGGAGGGGGGGGGCAGGAGATGCCGGCAGGCAGGCCGTCCTCCACGGTGCAGGGTACCAACACTTGGTCACGGCTGACTGCAGGTCAGAAGGAGAAGGTTTGGGCGTGTGCTTGGTGGCTCAGGGGTGTGGGGGCCTATGCCATGGAGCCGCATGCATAGATGTGGACGTTATAGTGAGAGGGAGGGACCACACACACGCGTGCAACTCTGTTGACTGACACATGTAAATGGACAAGAATCAATCCTGCGTGTGTGCTAGGAGAGCAATGTCGAAAGAACCTGAAAGTTGAGGGTGTTCATGTGCTCATGTTTGGTACATGTGAACGCCTTGAAAATTTTACTTGCATGCTTGTGAGGATGCATGCTCTGCATGTTTATACACGCACATACATGTACAGGAATAGACGTTTGAAACATGCAGGAGCAAGAGCAAACTAGCTCCCTGTCGTCGCTGATGCCCATGCAGCAGGCATGTGTCTTTCAATGTTTTTTAAAGGTGCCCCAACTGCAGAGTTCCTGAAGAAGGGTTTTGGTGGGGCCCTTGCTCGCTTGCTAGCTGGGGAACCTTTGCTGAATGCATGTGCATGTTTGGCTTGCACAGTCCTTTCTTTTCTTAAAAAGAAATCCAAAAGCAGAAATTGGACCACACATGTGCTTGCTTGCAAGTGATGGTTTCAACGGCTCCTCCGCCTATAGGCACCTGGTCCATTGCTTGCTCCAACAGAGGGGGTCTTGAGGATCAGGCGCAAGGCGCGTCCGTCTGAGCTCGCTGCAATTGAAGCATGGAGCTGCATGGTGCGTCCGCCCCGCATGCCATGCTGCTGCTGTTGCTGCGCCAGTGCAAGCACACTAGGGTGCACTTCCACTGCAGGCACATAGTCCTGCATTGCCCATGAGCACAGGGTGGGTGCGTGAATCTACATTTACTCTAAGGCCTGTCACCAGGGCTGCGAGCTGCAGCACCTCGTGCAGACTGCGCAACTTCAGAACGTGTCAGTTCAGCAGGCTGCAGAACAGCACCTCATACCTTGGGCTGCAAATACTGAGTAGCTGCACACGCCGTCCTATCCCAGAGGTACTTTCGGCTTGAGGGGAACCGCAGCGTTCTGGCAGTAGCTGGGCTGATGGGAACTTTGTAAGTGCTGCTGGTGCCTTTGATGGTCTGCTGGAAGGGGAGGGACGGGACTGAGCCATGCAGATACTGTTTCACATCCGCTGTTTGATGTGTTGCCGGGCCTGGCACTGAGGTTCTTGGGAAAAAAGCTGATGGCATGTCACTCTGAACCCCGATGCTTTCTGCCAGACGGACATCCTCGACCGCTCTTGCTATCTAGAAACTGATGCGGCACTGGTGTGCTGCAAACGAGCATAACCCTTCAACTTTTTGAAATTAAGTCAGCCGAGCAGTGCGGGCGAGTGGCATTTGATTTACATTTATCCATTCCTTTGTAGACTATTCTCATCAAAGCAAATTGATGGCCAACGCCAAAAAAAGGTCCAGCTGTCGAGGTGGCCCATTTGGAATCCAATACACCAATATGCATCCAAATGCATCCAATGCAGTATACACAACATTACAGTTTCTCCTGCCATACATCCATCCTCTTGAATGTCTGTTGCAGGTGGCGTTGCTGTCTACCAACCGTACTTGGCAGCTGTTTGGCCCTTCTGTGCCATTCCGTGTGCCTTGCCTGCAGAACAGGATCAGTTACAGCAACAAGATGAGTGGGAAACTGGAAAGGATCCAAACAGAGCTTGTGACCATGCCCAGGCATGCATGCTTCCAACAAGGGAAACACTATGCGAGAGATACGGCGTGCAGCAGGCCTGGGTTCCATCCATGCAAGCAAGTAAACAAGATCCTCTCTAAGCGGAGGGGCTTGCCTTCTCTCACCTTCCATGATCTCGAGCTCCTTCATCTTGGCATTGTAGAAGAGTGTGCCAATTTGGTGCTTGCGCTTCGACAGGCGATCGCCCTCAAAAGGCTTTGCTTCATTGCGCAGCTTGGCTGCAAGCACAGTCATTTGGGTAAATAAATGTAGAGGAGCCTGATGTTGACAGCGCCAACATATCTGCCAGGCTATTCACTGAGCAGTTGCCACACACATGAATACCCCCTGGCTGCTGCAACCCATCATCTCTGCATTCCAAGGGATAGCCGGGCGTCTGCCAACAGAATGTCCTTATTGTTTGTGAAAGGCTAGGATGCACCCTTGCTTAGCGCAAAATTCATACCTGCATACTCAGGGCCCAGAGCAGACCGCACATTGGTGGCTGCTTCTCGGGCAGCAGCAGGGACATATGTGAGGTCCTTTTGGTTCACCTCCTTGAATTGAATGCCTGATAAATCTATGCCCTGCACACATAGATTTGAGTGCAATGTACGGCAACAGGTCAGCAACAAACATGCAACTTATGATCAGACAAAGTTTGGACTAGTAAATAAATAAGCAATGCTCCGCCACTTAAGTCAATTTGGACGCTGGTACAGCTCAGGCAGGCAGGGTTTGGATTTCACTTGTTTGCAGAGCAAGGGAGTGAGTTTCTGCCATGAGATGGGCAGCCCTCCCACCATGACGGGGACCCCATGCAAGTAATCTCCTACACTGCAAACAGAGCAGCTCTGAGGCAGGCTTGACCAAAAAAACCATCAACACCTCTGCTGTGCATGCAAACAGGGCAAGGGCCACTTGTGTTGAGCAACACTCCCCTCTTACACCCACCTTGCCCTTTTTGGCTGCCCGCTCTTGCTCCTCCATGAGGGCCTGCGCAAACAGGGCCTGCCCCGGGTCTTCCTCCCCTTGTGCTGCCAGCTGCGAGGGTAACGAAGCGCTAGGATAGCCTGCATACTCTGGCTGCGCTCCCACGTAGTATGCCCCTGCCTCGTACTGCTCTGGGGCTGGCCCATGCTGCTGCAAAGCACCATATTGACTATAGTCATAGACCCCTTCGTTGCTAAACTGTTGCTGCTGCTGGCCCATCATCCACGCAGAGTCATCCATGCCTGGGGCTGCAGAGGGCCCAGCTTCATTGTCGTCCTCAGCCGGCCCTGTTGCAAAGTCCCCTGCCTCAGGCATGGGCCCAAACTTTGCCATGGGGTCCTCATCGTCGCTGTCTGCCTGCGCAGGCCACGAGGATGACTGATGGCAGTAACTGATGCTGCTGGTGTTGAACAAGTGCGCATGCACCAGAGGACCCAATGCCTAAATTTGCCCACAGGCAGAAGCACAAGCCTGTACCATGCCCTGCTGCTCCTGGTACACGTAAATGCCCAGGTTAATACTTAAAAAAACTTACAAGGATGGGATTCAAAACTGCTCTGCTGTACAGCTGTGCTGTCCACAAATAAGATGTTGGGTGCTTGCATCAGGAGGCACACGCTCACCCTTCTGCTTTGCCTGCCTCTCTGCTTTTGTTGTGATATGCTGCTTGAGGTAGTGGTAAGGTCTATCGCACCCCCCTCGCCTGAGCCAAGAGCAAGCCTGCTCCCGCCTGTGCACGCAGGTGCAAGACAGGACATTTGTTAGCTGAAAAGGTGGCCATCTCACCCAAGCCTATTCTTGCATGCATATGTATGTTTTTGTAATGTGTGTGTGTGCGTGCGCGCGCGCGTTTGTGTACGTGTGCATGTTTGCATGTGTGTTTGTGTGTGTATGCGCGCACGTGCGTGCGGTCATGTCGCTGCGATACAAAGGGCAAAACAACCAAGCACTTGAGGAGTCCTCACCAACTGGGGCATATCCATTGCGTGGAGCAGGCAGCAAGTCCGTGAGCTTGGATTTTGCTGGGTTGGGTTTTCGCTTCTTTGCTGCTGCAGCATCCTCTTCATCCTCTCTTCTCGCTGCCTCAAGCATCGCCTTGTTGAATGGCCTGGGAAAAAACAAACATGACATATGTTATAGTTAGAAACATAAAAACTCGAACTGCTCATCACTTCTCATGCAGAAGAATTGCATCTTTATGTATTGCAGCTTGGAAGCAAATGTTGGCTGTGCACAAGAAAAGCAACAGTAATGCCTTGTTGTTCAAAGAATCAGTACGCGGACAAGGACCAGTCCTTGTTAGTCCTTGTCCTTGTCCTCGTCTTTGCTGGAACACAGTAGCTTTCACAGGGTCACCAAGAATCATGTCACATAGCCCATGCACAAACCAGAACTTACAAATTCAGCTGCACGACTCGCTTCGTCTTGGGAGTGGGCAAGCTTGACCAAACACCCTGCTTGGAGGGAGCTGGCACCTCAGACTCGGGGAAGCTGGGCCCAACTTCCGCTCTTGTTGGCCCAACCTCTGGTGGTCCCTCCTGCAAATGCCAAAAGGGCATCGGAGGTGGGAATGAAGCAAGCGTGGCGCTGAAAATGAAGAACACAAACATAGCATGCAGCAACAGCAACACAGTGCCCTCTCTGTCTTATTTTGAATGATTTGCTCCGTGTGCAATACTGTGTCTGACAGGACTCCAAGACAGGACTCAGGAGGAACAGGCAATTTTCCTGCTTGCCAGGACACTGACCTGGATGATGGGCACCTGAGCAGGTTGCAGCTCCATGCGCTGCCCCGCGAACTTGGGAGCTGCAGGGGCCTCATGCTCTGGGGTCTTTTTTGGTTGTGGCTCATCAGGAGCTGCAGAGATGGAGGGCACGGTGACGCTGGGTGCCTGCAAGGGCTCCTGCTGCGCTTCTTCCTCTTGCTCGCTGTCTGAGCCATAGTTGGAGAGGCCCAGAAGATCCATTCTTACTGGGGCTGATGGAAAGGAGATGCTCAGGCAAGTTCCAGTAAGTTGGGCTGTAAAGTCTTTTGAGACAGGAGATAGATTTGTTAAAAACGGTTTATTTTCCACTCATGCACACTCTCTTAAACTTTTTTTATATTGTTTTGAATTGGGTTGTAATATATAAACATCGGCAGATTGGTAGTCATCAACATACTGCCCTAAACCTCCGAATCCGGAACGTGGTTTAGGGCACGGAATTCCAGAGTGTGATTTCAAGAAAACAACAGAAGGAGACCCAACAGAGTCTAGTGGGACTAGGGTTCCAAAAGGAAGAAACTTTGTCAATCAATTGTGCTTTTCTGGTTCTCTCATCCACATGCGTGCTGCAGTATACCATAAGGGTGGTGCTCTTGCTGTTGAGGAGAACTTCCCCATACCAAAGCGGGGTGAGAAGGAGCTGCTAGTCAAGGTGAGTAAAACAAAATGAGGTAAGAGCATTCGTGCGAGAGGGGGGAAGATGGTAAGGTGCATGTTTAGTGTTTGACTTTAAAGAAACTGTGAATCTTAAGTTCTTCACAGCCCTGCTTACACTTCTGTTCACACACACACACACACACACACACACACACACACACACACACACACACACACACACACGCACGCACGCACGCACGCACGCACGCACGCACGCACGCACACTCACACATACATACGCACGCACGCACGCATGCACGCATGCGCGCGCGCGCGCACACACACACACACGCACACACACACACACACACACACACACACACACACACACACACACACACACACACATACACACACAATGCGCGCTGGATTCGATGAACCCTTGCTGGGTTTAAGAGTGAGTTCAAGAATCTACCCCCGACGCGTCCTCTCACCGTACCTCAAAATCAGCCTGCGCCAATCAAATAACAAGAAGCTAAATGGATGTGTCAAGGCTCCCCACCCACCTGACGTGCCTCTGCGCATTCTCTCCCTAAATCCCTAAAACCTTCATTCAATTTACAACATCTGCGCTCACGCAGAGTTACTCATGAAACGTGTACTCCATTTGTCTGTAGCACAGAGTATGCTTTCTCTGCTTGTGGATGCATGCATTTTGTAAGCACGGCTTCTCCAAACCATTTCTGCAGGTTGCTGCATGCTCTGTGAACCCAGTGGACGTGAAGCTTAGGAAAGCTAACTTGCCTGCTGCTGTTTTCCCATATCCAAAGGTGAGCAGTCTCCCAACATGCACATCACACTTTGATGCAGTCTTTCATAGCGTGGGAGATTTAATTTACCTCGGTGCGTGAAAAGTTCGGGCTAGGCGCCCCTGGTGCACCTCCCTTCAAAATCCTTCCTGTGCCCCTACCCAAGCAAGAAGGGTACCAAAGTGCTACTTTTTCATATCTCCATCCATCTGCATATCCACAGCACTGAAAAAGTGAGTTGCAGCAGAGTTATGGGGCAAGAACTGAGCTGCACCTGCCTTGCCAGGCACCCACAACTGGCTTGCAAGACCACAAACTGCCCTCTTGACTTGGCCAATGCAATTATGCATCATACATTGTCACTCTGATTGCCATTATCTTGAAGGTTCAGCTTGATTTGCTGCACCTTTGCCACCACACCTCCCATGACCCATACCCATGAGCATGTGGCACTGGCTCAGAGCCATGCACACTGACGTCCTCCCCGGGGCCCCTTTTGATTCAAACTCTTGAGAGGTTTCCAATCAACAGGGCTTGAGCTCAGGATTTTGATCATATATGGGAATTCTGTAGAAGCGGCCCGGTAAATTTTGGAGGTGGGCCGCCCCAGAGAGTAGAAACCCCCCTGATCCTCCCCCTCTCCTGACTTCCACTGACGAGACCCATAAATTTACCAATCAGTGGCTCTTGAGCTCAAGGGTTCAAGTATTATGAAATAAATTGGCATCCAAGAGTTTCAGGGACAATACAGTCCTGCAGTCCCTAATGATATTTAGCAGCTGCAACAGTAAATGTCATGAAGTCCTGCCAAGGCTTTCCTGTGCACTTTTTGCAGGTCACATGCAGTGATGGCTCAGGCGCTGTGATTGATGCGCCTCCCAAGAGCAAGGTGGGAGGGAGTTCGATGTGATTGAGATCCTGACAGTTTTTGAAGCTGTCATTGTATCAGGCCCTGTGTGTCGTTTGTTTTATTTTCCCCTCCTAGATGCACATGGTCAGTCAGTACCTGCCCACAGTTGCCATCATACCACTACCACCTCCCTCATTCTTCACAGTTCAAGCCTGGCGATCTGATCTATTGGATGGGCTCACCTTTGGCGAAATACGGCTCAGCCGCAAACATCACAACCGTTCCAGAAGAGAATGCTGAATTTGTACAGCATACTGACATCATCTCAGCTGCCGCACTGCCACTTGTCGTCAATACTGCTTGGCAGGTAGCTTGAAGATACGGATGCAGCATATGACGGATGGTTTTCAGGCCCAAGAGATGGGTAGTCATTTTGCCTAGCTTCGCTTAAGCTAGGCTAGGCTTGGAGAGGCTCTTTGGCAGACTGGGCTCACACTAGGTGGCAAAAAGCGTCACCAAGATTTCACCAAGACAAAATTTAAAATGCCGTAAATGCTCAGTCATGTTGTTATGTGAATTTTCTGGGAAGGTCGAAATTCAAGGAAGATTGAGCCTTGGAAAGTGCTCTGGGATGAAACTATGGATGGTTTAATTTCTTGGCAGCAGAGCGTGGTTGGGGACTAGGGAAAAGCACCTGGGTACGCGGCAGTATGGTGGCGCTCAGAAGCACATGCTGTAAGTGAAACATTCAAAAGTAGCAGAAGACCAAGACGAGAAGCTTGGTGGCAGTGCTGGTGTTGCTATTGCTGTCCATGCTCTGGTGTTGGAATTGGTCCCAGTGCAGTAAGGGGGTGTGCCTTGATTAATATCAACAAAGAGTGCATACCCAACCTTAAGTCTCAACACCCCTTTCTCTGGTTGGCACCTTGCTGCTGCTGGCAGGCGCTGGAGAAGTCGATGCCTCTTGCTGGCAAGAATATCCTGATCCAGGCTGGCTCTGGAGGAGTTGGGACTGCAGGTACATTGGTGTTGCAACGCCTCCTTCAGCTGTGTGTGGCTTTCAATGAGCTCTGGCATTGGTTCTCTGTCAGAACCTCCTTTCTCCACTGGTGCCTTGGCCAAAATTGTAAATGCTCTGGCTCATTAAACATGCAAACAAAAGAGCTCTGATCCCTGCCCAATCCACTTAATTTGCAGCCATTCAGATCGCCGCCGCTCATGGAGCCCATGTCACCACAACAGCATCACAGGTAGGGCAGACTGGCACCACTGGTGCATTTCACATATAGAGGCTCATAAGTTCAGACGAGGCAGTTGAGTAAGATTTCAGTTCTGGAAAGGTTGTAGCCCTTCTTGGCCTTCTCCTGGGCGCAGGCAGCATCCTGCTGCCGCTTGCTCACTGTCCTATAGTTGTCCTATAGTGTCTTGTTGTGCCGTACTCAGTGCGGCACTAAAGCACTAAGGATTGCTGCAGCTCTGCATCCTGTGCTCTGATCACAGGCAAACTTTGAGCTGTGCAAGTCTCTTGGAGCTGAGCGAGTGGTGGATTACAAGGCTGAGAGGTAGGCCGTTTGACCTGTGAACGACCAAGGGACGTGCACATCGTTCCAAGTAGTTCAGGCTGCATCCTGGTAAACAAATGCTTTTCAAGAGATGGAGATTTGCTGCTGCGTTACCTGTTGAACTCTTTCAAAGCCCCTTGCACTGCGGCAGAGTTACCTCCTGGTTCTGCTTACAATCTGTGCTCCACACATGCACTGATGATGCACTCTTACACGAGATCATTCATGGCAGAGATAACTGTTCTGCCAAGTTTTCCAGGGATTGACATACCCTACAATGTGTCTCCTTTCGATACATGGGAAGAAAGGTTGCGCTTTCCTGATATTGGAAGTTTATTTTATCCAGGTGTAGGTTGGTTCGTTGTCTACCTTTATAACATGTAGTTGAGTATGTAGTGAAACAATTGTATTTACATTGTAATCAAGTGTAGAACAGTTATTTATAACTGCTTGATTCCCAAAGCCCAAGGTCAAAGCAAAAAAGTTGGAAAAAAACGATGCTCACTTGGCATCCACAAGAAAATTACATATTTTTGTATTTCGCAATCCACCCTGTATCTGCAAACAGGCAAACAGTCAATTACTAACAGGTGCTGTAGGTTTACTTTCCCCTTTTCCCCCCCAACACCCCCCACACGTAAAAGCACACATACACACACATTTTGCCAGAACTGCTCCCGCTGTATTGCTTCATGCTGGTTCTCAATCTGTCTCCAGACCTTGGACCATTCTTTTCGTCATCAACCTAAATACTTTTGAAAAATGATTGCTAAAATGCTGCGACTTGTTTTCTTGCAATGTGGTCTTTTTGCACTCAGGTTGTGCCTGTTTTGTCTTTCGCATTTCCCCTTCCCTCTTCAGCATGGTTGTGCTTTTATTTCCTTCTTCAAAGCTAAGTTTCTGTCCAAAATGACTGTCCGTAAAGTTCTCAGCTCAGTCATGCCCCACTGCATCTATGGTCAATTTTCTTTTGAAGGTTTGAAGACTCCGCCCCTCCGGGTGGATATGACTGCGTCCTGAATACTGTTGACGGAGACTACGATACACGGAGTCTGCAGGTGAGCACGTCTATTCGTTCTCATCAAATATTTCCATCTTGGCGGGCTGGTGAATCAGCCAGCCTAGGACTCTGATGCCGAATGCCTTATTTTCCTTTTTATAAAGAGTTTGGACTGACCCACTGGTTTCCGTCCAAGGGCCTGGATTGATGCTGCAAATGAGCCATTATCCCGAGGGACAGGAGATATCGCATTGCGAATATTAAAACTAACATCAAATCTTTGCCCTGGCAGCAGCAGATGTAGATCAGAGGGGCACCAAGAAATGACTGTTATGTAGGCAACAGCTACTGTTTCCCGTTCTCCCCCAACCCCATGTATTCAGGTGGTGAAGCAAGGAGGGCACTTCAGCCAAGTGATGAGGAATGTTGCCAACCCAGGAGAGTGGATTATGGGGGCACGTTGCAAGTTCCTGACCTGGACAGGTGAGGGTGGCATGGGAAAAAAAGAATGTCGCTATCCCAGGAGGGTGGGCTATAGGAGTACTTTGCAAGTGCCTAACCGAACAGGTACCGGCAGCATCATGCATCCATCCGTAGTTTGCTTGCACTTAGAGAAACTGCTTCTCATAACCTCTTCCCTTGCCAGTTGTTGTGACCATACCTCACCTGCCTTGGTTTCCATTGTAGGCCGCCTGGGTGCTCACTCTCTCGTAGCTGTGCGAGGCAGAGCTGATCTTGGGCTCCAACAAGCAAGCAAGTGAGTATTTAACATCCTGATACACATCTTGCTGTCAGAACACCACATTTTGACTTCTTTTTGAAAGCAGAGAAGCAGCAGATGTGCAGTCATGCAAGTGTCTTTTAAAACCGCAGGCTTCCTGGATTGGGTCCTCGCTGCATGCAGGTTGATGGCTGAGGGAAAGATGAAGCCGGTGGTTAACACAGTGCTGCCTCTAAATCAAATAAATGAGGCGCACAACATGGTCGAAAAAGGCGTAGGTAGGTCGGCCCCAGATTATATCGACATTTTGCTGTGAGATGCAGCTCCTTATTGAGCCATGCACCTCTTGTATTGATGATTAATGCTTCTCTTACAAGCTGCTTGTTACTTCTTCTTTTCATCCTCTTGCAGGCAGAGGCAAGGTGCTTGTCAAGATGGTTGAGAATGTGGAGCAGCTACTAGAGGGGGTTGCAAAGTAGATTGAACACGATGCATGGATGTGTCGTGCCAGCTTCTCAGTCATTTGTATTTGAATCATGTATCCCTTAATGTGCTGAACTTGCAGATGCCGAAAAGGACTCGAGTGTAGTTGCTGCTAATTTAGATGATGTCACGCCAGATTATCTGTCAGTTGTATTTGGACCATGTACCTCCTTACTTTTTAAGATTTGCAGCTCCTGAAAATAGTTAGAATAGACGGCTTGGAGGAACCAGCCTGTGGAAGGCATCGCACATATTCTGGGTTCCAAGCATCCACGTCAGGCTTGCATTTTGGGATTACTTTTTATATTTCAGGACTATGCAGAAAAGGAAAAGAAAAGCTATAAGTATTTAATATCTCTATGTGTTTTATTCTCTCTTTTTTTAAAAGGTGGGCAGAGGGAATTTTACCTACACCGATTAAGGAAAGAGAGTTACAAGAGAGTTACAAGAGAGTTACAATGGGGTTTGACCTTCAGCCAGGTAGTTTGGCTGCTCGGTCTGCTCAACTGTTCCAACTGCACAAAAAATATCCATGAGATCGGAAATAAAACGATAAGTGTCATTAGTTTGCTTCTGCAAGAAATGAATAGCATCCTCAGAGCTAGCTTGAGAATAGTAGAAAGTGCCTGAATCGTCCAGAAAAATTCTATAAGACGAGGGGAAGTCAGAAAATAGCTGTGCATAATCCCTTCGAAGAGAGCACACAGAAGCGCAAGAACAAAGGAACACGGCATGCTTTTCGTCTTGGAGTCCTTGTTCACATTTATCACAAGTTGATGTGTGCTCCTGCCAAAGTGATGTCTCAACTCTTAAATTATGAGCATGTAAGCGAAAACGTGCTATGTTTCTTAGCGTGCGCTTGCCCAAATCAAGATGCAAATACCTGGGGACAGAAAAGGGCGCACCATGAACAGACAAGGGTCTCAAAGGAAGTGCCATCCAGTGATGATATTTGGCTAATTTGTTTGTGTGGTCACCATGTTCTGCCAAGGCATCAGCATTCCACACACCTCGCAGCCTTTTTCTCAGATCAACAACAAACTCCCTCATGACTATAGGCTGCCCTGACCGAACACAATGAGTAAACACGTTGCACCTGTCCAAGCCTGTGCAGGCAGCCAAAAATTCTGAAGTCCAACATTTATGGGAGAGACTGCTCATTTCAACATCTGCTTGCAGTACCTTACTGAGTGTAGTGCTGTTGCTGCGCAGTAAAGCATTGTAAAACCTAACTGCTGCACGAAACCAATAGAACTGTAAAGGTTCATGCCCACACTCGCGCAGTACGGACCAATTAGGAGTGGTGCGCTTTACCCCAAGGATACGCTTCAGTAAGCACAGATGTACAGTTTGCAAAGGACAATCCATTTCAGCTCCTTTCATAAATCTAGTGCCCCAAATCTGGCATGCATACATGCTAGCAGGGAGAGCATATGCTTTAGTCAGCCAGAGCATGGTATGCGGCCTATCTGTCAGGCGGTGCTCAGATGCGAATTGCCTAATCCGTCTGCAACCAGCTAGGAAAGGTGCACACATATACTCTGCAGTGGCTTGCGGGTTGTGTTGTTTTTTGAACAGCATGCCTAAATACCTAAAAGAATCTGCACACGCCAAACGAGCTCCACCTAACGTGAAAGCTGGCACATTATCACCCTTTGAATTAAAATGCACAATCTTAGACTTGGCAGTATTGATCACCAACCCTTTCCGCTGAGCATACGTATGTAGCCTATCTAACATCAGTTGGAGCTGATCAGGAAGGTTACTAGTGAGGCACAAATCGTCTGCATACAGCATGTGGGTGACTCGAACGTCCCTAGTGCCTGTAATAGCCCCTTGCACATTTTCTGCCAAGCGATTAAGGAAAAAGAGACACATTGGCTCAGAAAAGCCAAACTGTGCATTGGTTGAAATTGGCAAAGCATTTCTGCCTACATCAAGGAAAGCTACGTAGGCAGAGGAAACTCTCCCTACACCAAATAAGGAAAAGGAAACACATGGGCTCAAAAGAGCCGTGAGTCTTCTCCACCACAAAGTTGTGAAATAAAGAGTGCAAATGGGGACCTGGAGGGTTAGTGGAAGCACCCGGCTCCAAAATCTGGCTGTGAGCAGTATGATTGTACCTACATCAATAAAGGAATTGGAGATACATGGCCAAAAGAGCTGGAAGTCCCCTCCACCACAAAGCAGGAATGGAAAGGGCTAGTGGGGATATGGATGGTTACTAAAAGCACCCGGCTGGCTGCAATAAAAAAAGGGCTGATTAGGAGTGGCTCGAGTCTCACCAAGAAGCTCACAGGCTGGGCCTTGCGTGTAAGATCTTGCGAATTGGCCATGGCTCCAGGGCTAAAACTATCCTCCTGCCCACCACTGCTTCATCCCAGCAGCGGATTTACAGGTTTACAATACAAGCCATCACCCCAGCAACTCTTTTCGAGAAGGAAGTGTTACATAGTTTCTGCCTACGGGATAGACGAGATGAAGCAAAAAGGGGCCCGTGGAAAGGAGAGGAAAGGTTTACATAACTGTACATAGGATACAAGGGAATAAGGCCTCAGTCAAAACGTTTGACTGCTAGCCTGTTCATAAATGCATACATAGCTGTACCTGCCTATGTGAGCAGCGCTGCTCACATAGGCTGCTAGCATAGTTGAAACAAAAAAAGCAACTGTAGATAAACCAGTTCTACCTGGAGAGCAATACCGTAGCAAACTCCCATGAAGTACATAGGCGGTGAGAAACTCAAAGAAAAGTAGACAAAATAGAGCTAAAATTTGACTCAGGCAGCCTGCCTGTCTGAGACAGGTTCTTTCAGCATCAATGTAGGGAAGGAAGACAAGTTGGCTCAAAAAGCAGCGAGATCCATTCGCCAGAAGGCAATAAGGCAGGCTTGTGTGGATCTGAGTTTTTTTACAAGCCAGCACCTGGCTCCATCATGTTTTTGAGAGTACCTTTTGCTTTCTGTGGCACATAAATTTGTATGCGTTCTGTAGTAGAAATAGCTTGGAGCTTGCATGCAAGTTTGATAGACCTGTGCTGATCAGGCCTGAGCTTACAGCACTGATCAATCAAGTCAATCAATCAAGGGCATCAGCAGTGTGACTAGTCCAATCCACACCCAGGAGTTTAAAATGGAGGAGATTGGACTGCAAGGTTTGCATTGACGCATAAATGCAACAACTAATATTTGTCAATGAAAACAGTTGCACAGCTGTGATATCTAGATAGATCTATGGGGTAGAATGTAGCCTCGGAGCATTGCAAGGGTTTTCCAGGCTTGCCTGCGAATGCACAGGTGCCAAGATGTGCAGTGATATGCGTCGATGTGGTAAAAACATCATAAAGATCACTTTAGTCATAATAACAATATCGGTAGCGATTGCTCGCAGCGAGCGGTTTTTACTTGGTCCTGGAAGATTATGTGTGTGTAATTCTCATTTTTTTATCATTTCCACTGAAGACAAAACAGAAAGGGTAGGCACACACACACGCACACACACACACACACACACACACACACACACACACACACACACACACACACGCACGCACGCGCGCGCGCGCACGCACACACACACACACACACACACACACACACACACACACACACACACACACACACACACACACGCACACGCACACACACACACACAAACACACAAACACACACACATACACACACGCACACAATCACACACACACACAATCACACGTGCTTGTGCATGCATGCATGTAAGCACACACTCTTATTTGTACATGCACATGCACAAAGGCATTAGTGCCAGTTTGCCAAAGCAGTTGCTGATGTAGGACCATTTCCTTTCTCAACTGTATTTAGTTCTGGTTGGGTCACTTGCAGGGGCACTCAGACCATGAGGGGAAGATTTCTGCTGTTGTTCCCAAGCATATGAAGTACCCAAAGCTCGTACCTGCACTCTGTGTCATTGCTGTGTTCATCACCGCTGCTCGTCTCGTCTACTTCTCTGCTTGGAGTAATCTCCCTTTTGGCATTGAGGGACCTTCGGAGTCCCTCAATAGGTCCCCTCAAACAGCAAGAAGCTTCCAGCCTAAGCACAGTCCAGCCCTGCAGGACTCTGTGAGTGAAGAATTGTAGAGATATGGATTCTCTCGTGGTTGTTCATCATGAATGTTGCATCCATAAAAAGTGTCAGCAGTCTAAACATCAAGAAAAGCGCAAAACCATCCTTACATCTCCTATGGGTCATCAGCTACAGCATTGAAGAAAGGAGTCATCGGCAAGGCTATTTCCATCCACTGGCTATTAACTTCATTCCTAACTGTGCAGGCTAAGCTGAACAATGGTGTGCTCATGCCATTAATTGGGTTTGGCACTGCCGGATTAGGAGGCAACTCGCTACAAGCAGTGCAGTCAGCTTTGGACATTGGCTTCAGGCACATTGATACTGCTCAGGTGTGTGTGTGTGTGTGTGTGATACGGCAAGAGAATTAAGAATGGGGAAGTCAAGGCAGTAATGCGAGTTATTCAGAGCTGTTTCCAGATTTTGTCCAATTTTACTGCATTTGGAAGCTCTTGATACTTGCCATGATCTGAGCATGTGCTGAGGTGCGAGCTAGCAATTTTGCAGGCTTTTGTGCGTTCTGCGGATGTGCAAGCACGTGTGTGTGTATGTGTGTCCTCCTTGGTGCAGAACTCACAATATTCTCATTTACTTATGTATGCCGTCAGTAACGGTACCCATGCACTCATTACAGTGTGCTTCTTCTCCTCTCACTATACATATTACCTATCTTTTTCATTTACCCTCCTTGATCTGGGCCTGGCACTTCTCTTATTTGAACTCCTTGGTGTGCTGCATCTTAATTACCTACCACACATGGCCCTTTCACAACTTACTTACTCCCCACTCACACATTTCTTGCTCCTTGTACAATAATTCCTTTCTTAAATGCCTCTTTTACAACCTGTTTAAATGCTCTTCATTTACATCTGAACTAGCTTCTACAGAGTTGCCTGTTATTCAAACTCCTTCTTTACGCTTCAGCCTAGCAGTCATGCGTTTTGACTGATGGCTTCTCTCTTGTAATTCCTGTGAATCCTGTATGCACGTAATCGGGGGGGGGGGGGGGAGATAGATACTGCTCATGACGGCATTGGACTTATGCTTCAAGGTGCATGTTGTGGGTGTGCGCGCGCGAACATGCAGGCAACGGAATAATGTCGCTCAAATCCTTTAGGCGTTGCCCTTGTGGCATAGCTCAAGGAGGGGCATGGCTCAAAAAAGGCCCCTTGTGTGTATGTGTGTGTGCGCGTTCACGTGCAGGCAAGGGAATGGTATCGCGAAGATCTTGTAGGTGCTGCCCTTGCGACATGGCTCAAGGACAACGGCATTCCTAGGGAGAATTTGTTTCTGACAACCAAGATTCACCCTCGGCATTTCGGACGCACTACCACTCTTGACGTGTTTGCCAACTCGCTGGTAGGTAACAAGTCTCGACTAACACTGCAAAGGACACTTAGCTTTGAGCAAGGGTTTTGTTGACCTGGTTTGCTGTGTTGTGTTGATGCTCTCCACGCCCAACATTTGATACATTCACTGGAACAATGCCCACGCTGGACAGCAAACTTGAGGAAAATGCATTTTCTGCTAATAATTCTCACCTTATTTCAATCCTGGTGTTCTTGAAATCCTTCACTTGATATTTTGCACAAATGTGTCCAATGGGGTTTCTCCTGCTGCCCAATCAGGAGTGTCCCCCCCACAAATTACTGAATCTCACGTCATTCTTGGGCGAAACCCCTGCACCCATCCCCCCCCCCCTCTATCACCCTTCTCAAGCCCGTACCCTAACAATGAGGGGACAACATGCTCTTAATGAAAATTTCCATGCAGTTGCATTATCATAACAACCAAGACTAAACTGCAGCAGATACCAGGCAATAACCAAGTCATGGACGCTCGTGGTGCAGGTATGCCAGGCATCCAAATCTGGCTTGCAATCCACAATGCTCTATCCGAACTTCACTGTGCATCTATGCAACTTGCACTGTCGCTGTCTTGGAAGTTTGGATTGAGTTGTTGCACATCTGCCTTTACAAGCCCTGCAGCACACACCCATGTGCGCATGACAGATCCAGACCCCCTTTGCATCCAATTCGCACCAAAAGGAGACAAATTGACGGGGTTTGGGCTGAAAATTTTAATCATCCATCCACAATTGAGTTGAGGCTGCCCTAAAAAGTTTTGTAGGGGGTGTCACAAAAAGTTGACCGCCCCTCCAAACAACGCACCACCACCGAACCCCCCAGGAGGACCCATACATGTACCAACTGGAAGCTCAGGATTCCAAATTCATAGTTTTGTACTTGGGCTTGAGCATGAAGTGAGCAAGTTTTGCTTTTTGCAGCCCTCTAGTTTTTTTTCAATTCCAAAAGGCTTGCAAAGATGGTGCTGTGCTGTCTTGCCTCTGCATTGGAGCATGCAAAGGTACAGCTCAGCACCAACCAACCATATGTTACACTCCAATGCTGAAATAAATGTCCATGAAAACGCCCAAATGCAGTCGGACTTGCACACGATGTACCTTGATCTAGTGCTTCTCCACTATCCTTACTGCTGGGGCAACCTATGTGGCAGCATTCAGGTGAGTGCTTTGGCCGGGTTTTATGACGCCCAACAAGGTGTGGGAAATGAAAGGTCTAGGCTGGAGCAGCATGAGGTAATGCCATCAGGCAGCAGCACACAAATTATGCTTTGGCATAACAATGACAAGTCTGCTACAATGTAATCACAACAAAGAAGCAGATCAGCACACTTGCTAGAAAGAAGACTGCTGCTGAAGTCCTAGAAGCAAGCATGCCCAGTAAGGGCAAGTGTGATATCGATCAAGCAAAGCCCCCTAGGACATCTCTCCTTCAAGATGGCAGGGTGATTGTGTGTAAATTTGCATCAGCAGAGCTATTTTTGCCTGTGAGACCTTCAAAAAATCTCCTTCTCCTTTTTGAGTTGGCTGCAACATGATGTGGCTGTGGGCCATGGAACGCTAAATTGTGCAGGAGGGTCAGCATTGGGGCACATGTGAAGCCCACTCCTTGCCCTGGTTTATAGGATATGCAAAGTCCACCCATTAAAGCCACTCCTCAAAGCCACTCCTCAAAGCCCACTCCTTGCCCAAAATGATGTAGCCTGAGGGCAGCTGGCGTGATGCCTGGAGGGCCTTGGAAGACCTTCACACGGCCGGTAAAGCACGTGCCATCGGTAAGTAAGTCACTTATCATTGAACAAGCCTTGGGACTGGGGAAATGCAAGGTTGTACTATGCTGCTGAAGTCAGAGGAGCTTGGCATCTGAGATCAGGCTCCTTCTGAAACATGTGCAAAGTAGAAGCTCAGCGGGGACTGTAGACTGTACCATAAGCTCTCTTGTCGAGTCTCGGAAACTGAAGTTGTCCATCAAAGCATCCCGGGGTGCACTTGAAAGAGGCCTGATACATTTTTGCCTGCTTGGCCAGTCTAGTGGGGCCCTGCCTTTCATGACAGTTGACCTTTCCTTAAATGCATGTGGCCAGACATTGAGTTCATAGTCTTTTCTTTTCTTTGCCTGCAGGTGTCAGTAATTTTAACACTGCCGAGATGAGGAAGCTGTTGGAGCATGCGGAGGTTATGCCACAGGTGCTGCAGATCCACATCGATCCCTTAGCCCAGAACAGGCAGCTTATGAAGTTCAGCCAGGAGGAAGGCATCCAGGTAGGAACAAGGACAAGCAGATGGGGTGAGGCAGGTAAGAACAAGCCGGTAGGAAAATGGAGAAAGGAACTCATCAAGTTCAGCCAGGAGGGAGGCATTCAGGTAAACAGTGGGTTGGGTACTGTGCCCCGAAGTGCAGAAGGCCTGACATTCAATGAGGTGCCATGGGGAGCCTCTGTCTCTCCCGCCCAGCAAAGGTGAGGACGGAAGGCTTTTGTGTTCGTGCGCGACCACACACACACACACACGCACACACACACACACACACACACACACACACACACACACACACACACACACACACACACACACACACACTCACGCATGCACACATACGCGCACGCACACACACGCACACACGCACATGCACACACACACACCATATACACACATGTTTACCCCCTTTTACCACTGTTTCGCCCCAGGTGGAAGCATATAGCTCATTGGGAACGCAGTGGGGGCTTGTGGGCCCAGATCACCACAACCCAGTGCTTAGCCATCCAGTATTACAGGTGAGCAACTTCGACCTGAAGTGCAAGCACCAAGCAAAAGGGTTGCAAGCTGTAAGAAGTTGGAAGCAGGCAGCCCAAGTTGAGCTAAGTACTGCAGCAGAATCCTCCCAAACCTGGCCAATGCAAATCGCCCACCGCTTCATGTGTCTCGCACTTGCCAGAGATAAGTAAAGTTGATGGTAAGGTCAGGTTTTTCCTTCAAGGCTATTTCCTGGTTAATACATTTGGTTCTTCAATGCTGGATACCTGGACTCCCGCAGGTCCCTGTTTCTGGAATGAAGTGATGCTCTGTCGATGTAAACCATGCAAAGAGTGCTCAAAAAGTCTCAGTTACCCTGGATTTCTGTCATTTGATTGACAGTGCTTGCACCCTCATTACGCACTAGTTTGACCACGCCATCACAGCAGGTTTCAACAAATTCCTTGACAAATATCAAAGATGACCTGCACTCTTTCATTGGCCGTGAGATTGCCGACTAGGGTGAAACCAAAGGTTTTTCTGACCAAGGGCACTGTTGCCGTGGCATTATTGCGAGCCACCATGGTTGAAATTGCCTGTATGGCAACTGATGTATGACTCCTCTACCACAGCCTGATTTTTATTTACACTCGTGGACTTCACAAAAGCGGGATGTGTTTTGATGGATGGAAAAATATGAAATGCAAGGGGTCAGCATGTAAGTGCGTCTCTGGTTTAGATCCCTTGAATGGCTTAAAGCACTACATTTCTGGATTCCCCTTGATACTCAACCTACTGGTGTTCTCAACGAGAATGCGAGTTCAATATCCAGATTACTTACGCTCATAAGTGAAGAGAATGAAAGATATACTTTTGTACTTGGAAACCGCTATAAGTTGCCTTGTTTACTTCGTTCTGCGGTGGGAGAACAGTTTCTCCATTCCATGCATGCCATGTACATTGCAATCTAGCATCTGGAGATGCATGGTTTCTAGTGGTTGCAAGGCTGACATCCCAAATCAAATCCTCACTCTTTCTGGAATGTAGGAGATAGCACGTGAGCTTAACCGGACCGTAGCTCAGGTTGTGCTTCGATGGCTCTTGCAACTGAAAGTGGCTGTGATCCCCAGGTGAGTGACAGCCATGTTTACGCCCTAGGGCTATAGGCTTGGTAGGATCCAAAATGTAAACTTCTCTAAAGGGGGCACACGGCTCTTTTGAGCCAATATGCTCCCTCCTCCTCAATTGGTGCAGGGAGAGTTCTATCTGCCCTCGTAGTCCTTCTTTCTCTATCTTCTTCTCTTCCATCCTTTCCCATGCACCTCCGCTTACAGAGGTCTTCAGGCGTCAGAGTGTTATCGATGCAGTCAGCGGCCTTTCTCAACAAGATTTGGAAAAGATGCCTCGTTTTGAACATATTTCCCTTCAACCAGAACGAATCAAAAATAGAAAACCACATAGCCAAGATGGCAGATGAATATGGGAAGTGTGCATAGCCAAGACCAGAAGCAGGCTCGTTTGCTGGTTGCTTTCTGTCTCGCAGCAATTATAAATGATCATTTAGCTTACATATGCTGAACAGGGAAGAAATTGAGCCTGTGTGAATGGTGTTGTAACACTGAATATATGATATCTTCAGTTGCTCCAACGCTTCTTTGGATTACCATGGTGGAGAGCAGCACTGACTCCTATTTGTGTTCAGGTCAACAAATGCAACCCATCAGCGTGAGGCGCTGCTGGGTGTAAAGGAGTTCGAGCTGCAACCACGGCATATGGAAGCAATCTCAGCACTGGATGGTACACTACCCAAGTAGAAGATTATGAAATGTGCAGTGAGTAGATGAAGCACTCTGTGCAAGTAGAAATGTCCGGATTCAGTGCTTTTCCTTTTTTACAAAATAAATATGTTCTTAGACAGTCTTAGGCCTTTGTGAATTGAAATGAAAGGAGGATGGGCATGGACAAGGTCTTAGGCTAGAGGAGTAATCCAAGGCGTAGGTTAGTTTATAAAAATGACACAGTGGTACAGGGCACTGATAAAGCTTGACATCGGGCATTTTTTTACCTTTTTTTAAGATGGTTTCTGCAGTATGTCATTTGGCTTCCTCATTGGAACCCAAAGAACTGCTCTCATTGGACGATAGGTCAAGCTGAGATCTTTTTGCAAGAAGATATCATTGTTTCTATTTTTTTGCTGAAGTGAAGCAACAACAGCCCTTTGGTGCCAAAGGGAGTGGGGTTTTGGGAAGTGAGGTGAAGTGAGTACTACTCACTGAGTAGGTAAGGTATGGTTACATCGCTACATCCACCTACAAGGGCAGCTGAGCAGAAACACTGAGGCCTGTCACTAGACCTGGCCAAAAGGATGCTCAACTCACAAAACTTGGACTGGAAAGAAGAGGTAACAAAATCACAGAGGGGGATATCTGAGGCCTGAAAACAGGCGCTTTTTGGAAGGAAGGAAGGAAGGAAGGGTTACATAGCTGTACCTGCCTACAAGGGCAGCTTAGCGGAAGCAAAACGTGCCTGTAACCAAACCAGTCCAATCTAAAAATCAATATTAGCTAGAAGCTCAGTCACAGCATTTCAAGCAAGCAGACACAAACTTGGCGTATCCTAGAACATCAGCCTGGTTCATGAAGTCTCAAAGGCGTGATGCACTACTTGGGGGTGCAGAGCTAAAAAGGTGCTGGAACTGAGTGCGCAGTTCTGTTAAATCCTGAGATGGGCAATCCAGGATGACGTGCTCTTCGTCTTGTACAGTGTGCCAATCGCATTTGTTTCTAAGCTTGTATGGGCACCTATTTCCATGATGCCGTTGGGTTGCCATCTGAAGGTTGTGACCGGAAAGGAGTAAGCATGACATACTGCGTAATAATGTATGAGAAATATCGTGTCGTAGGAAGAGAGGTAGCAGTGGCTTTTTGTTTCTCTTCCTTTCATCCTACCACCCTGGTATAGAGCCCAATGGAATGCCAAAGTATGTGTGGTACGTCCTCATGATTCTACTGGAAGCATGGGCCTCTTGCGGAGTCAGACTGTCCAGACTTCTCCAATCATGGATAATATGCTCACGAAGAACACCCTCCAAGTCGTTCATGTTAACCTTGGCTCTGGTACGTACAGCAGCAGCAAACTGTTGGGCATGAGGCACGTCATTCAAGGCTGTCAGAACCTGGTGAGGCCAACTGCCCTTTTTTTCAGCAAGTCGTAGGTCTGCTTGCGCAACTTGCCTATGCAGGTGGCTTTTGCATGCTACCTGCATAGGTGCACCATGATGGGTTCAACGGAAGTTCCTTTTATAGCCTGTCTATAGCACTAAGGCTTCAAATTTCACCCTTACGGGGCACATGCCTAGGCGGCCGCGGCGTGAACCCTACTTTTTGACCACCCAAACTCCGTTCCAGGCCACCCACTGCACCAAATAGATTGTTTTTTAGTGATATGGGGTACCCATATCAAGAAATATCATCGCAAAACAAATGGAGTGAAAATACCAGTGGTTGCCAGTGGTGAGATACAGAACTCAGCCATTTCGCTTAAAGAAAATACAGCACAAGGGGTGCCACCAAGGTGAAATTTTGAACTCCTTCTTTCATTTTTTGAGTGTGCAGGATGTTAGCAGTGTATTTGGGGTTTCTCAATACAAAATTTTGGGAGCGAAAAATGGCCCCGGGGTGAAGTTTTAGGCCTTTTGGGGGGTGATCCGAGGCCAGGAGAGTGATGTGGGGTCCTCTGTTCTTTGTCATTTTTGGATAAATGTAATATTCCAATGGAAGTAATGCTTGATACGGTCAGATCCCAGAAAGAAACACGAGAAAGAGCATGTTTGGCAAGTATGTCAGCTGGCCCCCTCTGACAAAATCATGTTTCTTGTGGTCTAGTGTTTGCAAAAGCACAAGGTAGATTATGCTTAAAGGCTTCAAAGTTGTTGGATCAGATAAATGCTCCAAATTTTTGATGAACTATCATTGATATGACATCGCAACGTATGGTTCTTAGGCATTCATAAGTGAGTAGGTAAAGAGGCACACCCCAGTAAGCGTGCAACGAAGCATGACCCCGGTGGATGGGCTTTAGTAAATGCTGAGCACTTTCCATTTACCTGTACGAATTTTTCCTGCTGCCTCTCAACTAAACTCAGAAAGAAAGAAAGATCTACGCTTGCCGTGTGGCCGTGTGCATTAAGGAAAGAGCCTTACAATGACTCCCGCCCTCCTCGTGCTTGACCAGGGCTCCGTAACATGACGGTGGCTGAGCTCGATGCTCAATGCTCAATGGCAGCTCAACGAGTATCTCCATGTTCTGATATCTACTACTGGAAGTGAGGAAACGGAAAATTGAAGCGAAAATTGAAGCCATTCATTTCTCACAACTGACACTCAGCTTGGTGCAAGAAAGGGACACCTGGAAATCATGACGTGGTAAAGCTCTTCTACTATGTCCAACAAATTGGACGCGTAGCAACAAATATGCATTGTGCAATTCCGCACAATCCAATTGACAGGAAAGAAGGGAAGGGAAAGGGTTACAGAGTTGTATCTGCCTACGTAAAATGGAATGGAATAGGTCACATAGCTTTATCTGCCTACAAGGGCAGCTTAACTGAAGCATATTAGTACCTGTAATCAAACCAGTCCAATCTAGAGAACAATGGTTACAATGGGGTTTGACCTTCAGCCAGGTAGTTTGGCTGCTCGGTCTGTTCAACTGTTCCGACTGCACAAAAAGAAATCCATGAGTTCGGAAATGAAACGATAACTTGGCAAGTCTCATTAGTTTGCTTCTGCAAGAAATGAAAAACATTCTCAGAGCTAGCTTGAGAAAAGTAGAAAGCGCCTGATTTGTCCGGAAAATTTCTAGAGAACAAGTGTCAAAAACATGAAACTCAGTCACAGCATTACAGGCACGCTGACACAAGGTTACAAAGTTACAATGGGTTTTGTGCGCTGACATAGACATGGCTAATCCAAGGACGCCAGCCTCAGGCTGGTCCATGAAGTTCCTAAGACGTGGTGCAATACTTACGGAGTGCAGAACTAAACAGGTGCTGTGTCAGGCTGAGATAGTGACCCAGCCATAACAGTGTCTTAATATCCCATGACCAGTGCAAACGCAGCCATAGCTGCTCAATCACAGAAATAAATATCAACTGTCCAACTAACTCTACTAACTTGCAGCACACTCTCGTCACAGCACACTTTTGTCTTGACAGCTGGAACTGATTGCGCAGCTTTTGTCAGATCCTTAGAAGGGCAGTCCGGGACAACTTGCTCTTTTTCGGATAATGTTCCAATCACATTTGTTGCAATTTTGAGCTCGCATGGGCATCTCACTTTCGTCAGAAAAGTACATCTGCCTAGGCAGTGGAATACGCCCCGCATCAATGCCCAGGGCCGAGGCACTCTGTATCCCCTCCACCAAGAAGGAAAAAAGAAGTCAAAGGGGATCATGGCAAGAGACCTATAAGGAGGAAGAATGTCCCAAGGGCAGATTGCAATTTTCGCCACTAATTTCACAGAGATCAGGAGGAGCACAACTCCAGCCCGCCATATCCACTTGATAGAAATCAAATACCGTGAAGATACGAGGCCTGGTGCCCAGCTAGAAGCATCACAGCAACAACACAGCGAACTGTGCAAACAACTCCAAAGTGCAGAGATTACTATCCACCCAATCCTCCTGGGTGTGGGTAGGACCATTTACACTGCCCATACCCTTGATCAAAAAAATCAGGGATTGGCTCACAGAAATCTGAAACACTTGAAAGAAAATTCCATGCCCATTCTGTACAATTTGCGCACAAACTTACCTCTACCAGACGTGCCATTGAAAATAGAAACACTCATCATAACAATGGTGCCCTGGAGCAGCGTGCTGCCAGAAACCCACCCGATCCACATTAATTCCCCTCTCATCTTCTGGTGAGGGAGACTTACGGCTCTTTGAGCCAATGTGTCCCTCTTTCCTTAATTGATTTAGGGAGAGTTTTCTCTGCCTACTTAGCTTTTTCTTTTTTTTTCTTTTTCTAAGGAGGAGATGAGGCCTGGGCAACGTTGTTAACAGTTGGAAGCGGCACAGCGGCAGCATGCAGGCAGCCAAGTTTTGGGGTTAGGTGCTTCCAGCAACACTCAAGGTCCCCACGAGCCTTTTCCCCCCCAAATAGTTCCCGCTGTGGTGGAGGGGACTTCCGGCTCTTTTGAGCCAATGTATCCTCTTTGAATTGATGAAGGGATTGTTACCTTCCAACGCACTTTTCTTTTTTATTTAAGGAGAGAGGGGTGCACTGTTACACATGTTAACGGCAAAGCCTTCATGCCGCAGCTTTTTCATATATCGTGGCGATTGACGCAAAAAGAACTAGTTGGTACCCGTTCTATGAACTCCTTCCCGAAATAAATGAGAATTTCCTCCCGTGAACCCCTCCAAACTACCAAGAATACCCATAAGCGACTCTTTAATTAAGCCATTTCGTGGTAGGCACAGTGGCACACAGGGAAAGCAAAAGAATTTCAGAAGAGCATGGCCTCGGTCCAAAAGGAAATACTTGGTCGTAAGATGCCAATGGAGGTGGGTTTACAGCCCTCAAAGGTGTACAAGAGTACATACAGACCGTCTTACACCCAGCAGAAGGTTGTTATGAGGGATGGACTAAAGGGGCCCGCGCCCTCAACCCCTAAATCATTCTGGGCTTCCAAGCCAGCTTGGTAAGTAGAAAGCACACATGCAAACACAACACACACACACACACACACACACACACACACATACACACACACACACACACACACACACACACACACACACACACACACACACACACACACACACACACACACACACGATCGTAGGTGCCAACCGTGGTCCATTTTATCGACAGGCAAGTTGGCCTCTCAGGCAAGCTCCCTCCTTTTTTTCCAGCTGGACAAGCCTTGTGAGCAGTGCCAATTTTTTATCTTTTCAAACCTTTGTTGTTCCAGGAAGCCTTGTGATAGCAGCAGTCAACCGCATCAGCGATGGCTCGCTACTCTGGACGTCTTTGATAGCTTTGCCAGTGGTGGCTTGGTGGCTCCTGTTCCTTATTTTGGTAAGCATTTTGTGGGCTTGGATAATCCTTTTTTCCCATCTTGTTGCTCTGAGCATTCAGGAAGGGTCTTTTGCGCCACACTCTTGCATGTCAGCCTGCCATGCAAGCATGTTGAGAATTCTACAATATCACACTGTCACATATACAGGTCCCCAGTGCTTACGCACAAGACCCTGGTGCTTTTGCGAGCATAGATGTTGTAACTGAGGATGATGCTAGAAATGCTCAACGATGACAGCAAGCCTGGTTAATGGCGACGCTAACTGGTATTAGATTAGTAACTTTTTCCCTACAAGGACAGGTAGCCTGACCAAAGGGGTGCCTGCAATCAAAACCAGAGCTGGCCTCAGCAATTCTCTAAACCCCAAATAGAAAATTCTTTTAAAGAGAGAGGAACTGTGTCCCAGATATACCTTATTTCTAGCTTAGGCAATAATTGGATTGGGGCATACTGCTTGTATGTGTGGATGTATGGGTGTGTGTTTGTGCGTAACTCTGCGCGCTAAATATGCTCGATGGCAAGTTTGCCTGATTTGAGAGTGCCTTGCCTGAATTGAAAGTGCATGCCTAGCAATTCTAGACACTCTATGCAACTTATTGAGACACGTTGAGCCAACATTTCATTGCACCGCAAGGTCCAGGCATAGAGTTGACATCTTCCAATTATCAAATGCTGCAGCAGTGGCAGCTTACTGTGCTCCATGGCATGGGTATTGAGATGAGGTGTGCAGTGGCCTGCAACACCAGCCATCTCTAAAAGACCTAGTATGTGCCAATCAAGAGCTGCACTTTTTTTGGCCTATGTATCAGTCACTGAGCGTTTTGCTGTTATTCAATTTCTGTTCCTTCGTTTAATCGTAATGCCAATTCCATTATATGTGAGGCACGTATCAAGAAAAAGAAAAACCACGTAGGCAGTGAGAAGACTCCCTACATCAATTAAGGAAAGGGAGACACATTGGCTCAAAGAGCCATGAATCTCCCTTAACAGAGGGTAAGAGGGAAGCTAGTGTGGGTCTGGTGGGTTACTGGCAACACGCGGCCCCAGGGCACCAGAATTATAATGGGTGTTATTTTTTTCAATGGCATGTCTGGTAGAGGTAAGTTTGTTGCATATTGCACAGAGTGGGCATGGAGCTTTCAAGCAAGCTTGGTAGACCTTTGCGGGTCAATCCCTAGTTTTATTTGATCCAGAATATGGGCAGTGTAGATAGTCCCACCCATACCCAGAAGGATTATATGGAGAGTGATCTCGGCACCCTGGAGTTGTTTGCACAGTTCACTGTTGTTGCCGTGAGGCTTGTAGCTGGGCACCAGGCCTCGTACTACGATAGTAACTTCACAGCATTTGATTTCTATTGAGTGGAAATGGCGGTTTTGGGTGTTTATTTCATCGAGCCCTTTAGAATGACCTCCCAAAGCTCAAAATCATGTTTCTTTACCTTCTGCGCAATCTTCTGTTCCCTCTTCTCCTTTGGCAGCCTGCGACTGAGTTGTCAGAGGATTTTGAAGTAGTTTTTGGCCATTGCTTCCGTGGACCTTACATTTTGTTGTATTTTCCTGTGCCCACACGATAATATTTATCAGTTCATTTTTGAAGTTTGACTTCACTGAAGGCTTCAGCCAGGTAGTTTGGCTTCTTGGCTGCTCAGCTTGTTGGCAGAAAAAGAAAAAAATTATACGCAAGCCAGGTCCAGCTGCGTGCATTAAGGGAAGCTTCCCTTACTAGCAAGCCAGCTAGGGGCTCTCCAAGGAGGCTCACAGGCCTAGCCTAAACTAAGCTAGGAGCTGACAGGCAGCAACTAATGAGGGTCTGGTGGTTGTTAGCTGTGCACCTGCGGGCGTGAACTCTCCGCAATGCCTCGCCCCCAGTGACTCCCCTACCAAAAGGACCCAGCATGTATGAAGTGTGCCTGGTGTTTATAATTTTTGTCTAGGATCGGAGTGCAGAAAAAGAAAAGAAACTATTTTGGCAAATAACTCTCTCCTTGCATCAGAAAGAGGAGAAATATTTGCTCAACAGAGTGGAAAATTACCCCCACAAAGCAGGTACAGAGAGGGCTAGTGGGGATCTGGAGGGTTACTGGAAGCTCCCAGATCCAGAACCTGCCTGTGAGAGGTCTGTTTTGAATGGCGCGACTAGGTTACAGATAACAGAAACAAAGAAGGCCTTCCTTTTTTTCTTTTTGACCTCATGTGTATTTATGAAGAGGCTAGCAGTCAAACGTGTTGACTGAGGCCTTTTTCCCTTGTAACCCTTGAAACAAAGAAGGCCTCCAGTCAAAACGAATGACTGCTGGCATGCTCATAAAAGGAAAGAAGTTAAAAAAGAAAAGGTACAATTTGTTGTTGTTCCATCAGCAGGAGCACCGCGACCTCTGTCGCGATCTTCCAAGGGCGTCAGCTTAAGTCACCCTTGATACAGGTTTTACAGATTAAGCCATCAGTCAAAAGTGCGACTGCTAGGCTGCTCATGTGAAAGACTGTATTATTAAAATGTAAAGGAGTGTTTGTGTATCCCATGCATGTAAGTGTACAAAAAAACTTGCCAAGAACAAGGGGGAAATTTTCACTGGTGTTTGTATGACAAAGCAACAGCAGAGAAAGAAAAGAAAAGAGAAACTACGTAGGCAGAGGAAACTCTCCCTACATCAATTAAGGAAAAGGAGACACATTGGCTCAGAAGAGCCGTGAGTCTCCTCCACCACAAAGCTGCAAGGAAGAAGAAGCTATTGTGGATCTGGAGGGTTACTGGAAGCACCCGGCTCCACAACCTGGCTGTGAGAAACATTACTATTCATAGCACGTCTAGTGGTAACAAGCTTATGGGCATACTGAACCGAATGGGCATGGAGTTTTTGAGCAAGTTTATGGGCAAATAAACATCAGGAGTTTGCCAGGACCAACCGACTGCATCAAAAAAAGGGGGAGAGCAACATATGTGTGTTCATGTGGTAACTTAAGGAAGAAGCACCCTTGATACCGCTTTGTTAGAATGGGCGGGGTCATCTACACACCTCACACTTTAGAGCCTCTTATAGAGCTTGTTCACTCAAAGTCACCAAGCTTGTTCTGAAGCTTCAATCTCATACTGTCAGGCTGAAGCGTCAAGAACTTCTTGAAGGAGTTTGAAAAATAGGCAACTTTGACAGAAACTAGTTCAAATGTATATGAAGAAGCATTTGTAAAAGTTGTGAAAGAGGCGTTTAAAGGAAATGTTGTATAAGGAGTAAGAAATGCGTGAAGAAGTTGTGACAGAGCCGTGTTCAATAGGTAATTTAGATGCATCACACCAAGGAAAGAATAAGAAAAACTATGTAGGCAGAAGGATCTCTCCCTAGAAAAGAAAAACTACGTAGGCAGAGGAAACTCTCCCTACATCAATTAAGGAAAAGAAGACACATTGGCTCAAAAGAGCCGTGAGTCCCCTCTACCACGAAGACTACAAAAAGAATATCCTAATGGGGATCTGGAGGGTTATTGGAAGCACCCAACTCCATAACCTGGCTGCAAGAAGTATTCTTGTTTTCAATAGCACGCCTATTGGTAACAAGCTTGTTGGCATACAGAACAGAATGGGCATGAAGTTTGCGAGCAAGTTTATTGGCGCGTTGGTGGTCAAGTCCCAGTTGTTTAAACTGGTTAAGGGTGTCCTCAGTGTAGCAGGTTCCACCAACACCCAAAAGGATGGTGTGGAGAGTCAACTTTTGCACTAATGATTTTGCAGAAGTCTGCATGCTGCCGCTGTGCCGCCTCCAACTGTTGTTCAGGCCTTGTGTCCTCACAGTACTTGATTTCAATCAAGTGCACATGTTGCTGGTAAGCATTCAGTTGGTGAGGCTGTCTCACGCGGTTAGCTATGTTGGACCTCTGGGGGGTGCCATACCTGCTGCGTAACACATGTTGTGAGCAGGGAGAAGAAGGAGAAGAAGTGGTGGGTTTGGCTTGAAAGGGAGTAATTAGTATAGCATCAGGACGGCCGGAGGTGAGTATAGATCTCTTAGAAAATTTTCTTGGGAAGAGGTAAGTGGTTATAATTATGTTTGATACATGTGCATGGATTTGAAGGTTGTGCTGCACCAACCTATCACCACTCCCTATGTCCATGTTAACCAAGCCTAAGAATTCAGATAAGAGAAGTGCCAGGACCAGGCTCGAGGAGGGTAAATGAAATAGATCATATAGTTGCAGGCAAGTACAGCGATGAGTGAACAATGAGTGAACACGTCGAGCTCAGCCACCGTCATGTTACAGAGCCCTGGTCAAGCGCGAGGAGGCGACAGCAAGGAGGAGGTTCCCGGATCCAATTCTTGTGGCCGGGGTGGAGAAAAAGATGCCTTCTATCGGTGGAAGTCATTGGGAGGCTCTTTCCTTAATACACGCGGCCGAACGGCAAGCGTAGATCTTTCTTTCTTTTCTTTCTGTTAGGTGTGGGAGGGGTCATCTACACCCCCACACTCTGGAGCCTCTTAAAGAGCTTGGTCTTGACACTCGTACAGCCACCAGGCTTGCTCTGAAGCTTCATGCCCATTCCCTCCGGTACGCTTATAAACTTTCTAGCACCAGACGCGCTCTTGAGAAGACTTCTCTCAACTCTCATTGCCAAGAGCAGGCACGGGCTACTGCTAGTAACCCTCCTGATCCCCATTGACTTCTTTCTTTTGTTTCTCTTGGTGAAGGGGATACACGGTGCCTCGGCCCTGGGTATCCTCCTTTCCTTAATTGATGTGGGGAGTGTTTTCACTGCCTCCGTAGTTTTCTTTTCTTTTCTAGAGGAAAAAGCACATAATGAATGCAGTGGTACCAGGAACAACTACAGCCAAGAAAAAGTAAATTTGCATACCAGAGGGTCATGAAAAAGCCTGAGGGATGCAATCCTAGAAGAAAAATGGTCAGTCTAACACCAGCAACAGGCAAGAAAAGAAAAGAAAAGAAAAAATCCATTCTAATAAACATCATGAATAAACATTGTAATATCTGTGTGTTTTAAATTCTTATATTTATAAAGAAAAGAAAAGAAAAGAAAAGGAAAGAAAAGAAAAGAAAAGAAAAGAAAAGAAAAGAAAAGAAAAGAAAAGAAAAGAAAAGAAAAGAAAAGAAAAGAAAAGAAAAGACTATGCAAGCCAGGTCCAGCTGCGTGTGTAACGGTAGAGCTGAGACTGATTAACATTCAAGTGATGGCAGATGCAGAAGACTTCATGTTTGAGCATATCCAAGATTTGCACAATACGTTTTGGTCCCCAAGCAGACGATTAGACGCTCATCTTTATGATAGTTAAGAATAACTTTGATTTGCACAGCAGTTTAGCCTCCCACCTTGCGCTAGGAGCAAGGGGGGAATTCTTGAGGAACTCCGTGCAGGCTTGCCATCGCTGAGACGCTTGTTTCCGTTGCAATATTATGTTCCCCCGTTGAATTTAGTGTTTCGCCGTTCAATTGTAAATCCAGACACTAACCAAGTGACTTGGTTGATTGAACCTTTCTTTGGGTGCACAGCCCGGGTTAACTAAAGAAGCAAGGTGAGCACACGTCCCTATGGCGTAGATAGCTAGTGTAGAGTTAGCACCACCTGCCCTTATGGCAGAGACACCACCTGTCCTTCGGGCAGAGGCATTTAGTTAGGAACCACCTGCCGCACGGCAGAGTAACCAGTCCTTGTGGCTGAGATTCTAGAACACCTGCCCAGAGGCAGAGAAAAAGTCAGAAACCCTCGCTGAAGCAGGGGATTGCTGAAACACCTGAGCCAGAACGGAAGAAATAAGTAGCGAGCGAGGAAGGTCCTGGGCACACGAAGAAATGTCCTAGAAACATATAATCGGGCCCAACTCCAATAGCTTCCAAGTTGCGCTAGGCTGAACCTCATTCTTACAGCGTGCATTAAGGAAAGTTCCCCTAACTAGCAAGCTAGCTAGGGCCTCACCGAGGAGGTTCACAGGCCCAGCCTAAACCAAGCTATGAACCGATGGGGAATAACTAATGAGGGTCAGGCGTGTTGCTGTCAACCATGCGCCTGCGGGCGTAGGCTCTCCTCCTCCTGCTCTGAACTGCCTCGCCCCCAGTGACGCCCCTGCCAGAAGAACCCTGCAAGTATATTAAGTGCCTGGCGATTATTAATTTTGTTAAGGATTGGAGTGCATGGCAATTGAATTTGGAGGCTAATGTTTCTGCGTTATGTCTGGTAAAACCCAGCTCAACCAGAGGAGTGATGGTGTAGTCATTATAGATAGTACCTGCTACACCAAGTAAAATGGTGTGCAAGGTCACCTTCTTATTTCTGTTCAGGTTTCTGAGACTACGGGTGCAAAGTCTGGAAATGGTACCAGCATGCTGGTCAGCAGCTGTTCGTAGGCTGGGTAAGGGGTTAGTGTCAGGACAAAATTTAAGTCCCACAAGGTGAATATCCCTGTCGTGGGCAGGTATCACTGATACCGTATCAGTAGGATGGCGTCCTAGGGTTGAGATGGGTTGCTCTCCCTGGGATAGGGCGCACAAAGACAGCATCAGGACGGCTTTGGTGTCGGGCAGAGGGGCCAGAACAATTGGGAAAAGCCCAGTCAGGAATGTCCCTGGAGATGTTTTCAGGGACTTCAATGCCCTGTTCTTCAAGTTTTCCTCTACAGCAAGCGTCCATGGCAACAAGGAATGAGCTATGTGCACCTTTGCTCAGGGCTTTGCAACAGAGACTGAGGGCAGTGTTGTGTCTGTTTATGAAAATCCCTTGGCATGTTGGGTGTGAACATCCAAGGACAATGTGATTAATGCTATCCATATTGCTGCATAATAGGCAGTTGGCAGAGCTGGAGGTGTGATTAAACCTGACAGCGTGCTTCTGGGTGTAAATTGTGCCAGTGCGGTACTTGAGAAGATTTATTTGTTGCTTAAGGGTAACCTTAGGGTTGCTCCAAAAGGAATTGCTAATTTTTTGGTTAGCAAGTTTAGAGGATAGCTTAGGTAACTTTACTTGAAGCCTTTGTTGGTATTGCTGTTATGATATGGTGGTTGCATGAAGTGCTTCCAGCCTGTGTAATAGCAACTGGATACATGGGCAGAGTTAAGGTTGTGTTTGTTATGCATATGGGCTTTGAGTTTGTCTTTCAAGTTAGTGAGGTAAAGGGGTCTGGGATTATGGGATTGCCCTCGGGGAATTTTGACGGATTGCCAAAAGGAGTTGTGGAAAGGGTCCTTGGCATCAGGCAATGAGATACCTGTGTTATCCATAATAGCCGCAGTTTGTGCACAAGTATCAGCTCCGTCATTGCCAATGACGCCTGAGTGGGCTTTGATTTTGTAGAAGTTTAGATGATGTGGTGAGTGCTCTATGATGGTTGAAAAAGTTTGAATGAGCTCTGCATGTAGGTGGGTCCGCATGTGCATTGGATTGAGAACCTGCCTATAGATTTGGGACAAACAGGATACACTGTCAGTAGCTATATTTGTGTGGCCCTGTTGGAGTGCAACAAGGATGCCAGCCAGTTCTGCTCTGTTGATTGTGTTAGTTGGGCCACGGCCATTGGGTTTTATGTACAATTGTAGTTGTGGTGAGGGGTGGTCGCCCTCTTTGCTTGGTTTGTAGACGCCTGAGCCAACTAGTGGGGGGGAATCAGTCTTGCTTTTCATGACGCTACCATCTGTGTAGGCAATGTCTCTCCGACACTGAATTTTGGGTGTGAAGGTTGTATTTTGTGTGTGGCGGTGATCTGCTACGTCCTGTGCGTGCTTGTGTGAACATTCTAGGGGTGCCTCAAGGGGAAGGGACAGGAACTTTTTTCACATTTTGTTTGATGTTAGGCGTTGGTTGGAGCTCAGGTTCCTAGGGGGGGCAGGACGAGAAAGAGGTAGCCATTGGGCTTCAGGGATGCTGTGCTGAAGGTGTTCAAACCAGCGCTCATTGGCATTTTGTAAGGCCTCCCTTGCTTGTTGGTTCCAGACAAAAATGAGCTGTGTGGGGTAGGTAGGGTGGGTGGGGTTGGGTATGGCGTTGAACCAGTATTGGGGGAGTTCAAACTTAATGTATCTTGCAGGGAATTTGGCAAGCATGCTGACGTATCTTGAGTAGTTGTTAATCCAGTTCATGTAGGTGTTGCCGCTGGAGCCCCTCCAGTGGGGTAATAGCATGAAGGTGGCAACCGGTGCATCGGTTTGAATGGAGGAATGGAGCGCGTGGCACAGGAGTTGAAGCATAATATCATCGTCATGGGGGGGATGACAGAGGGAGTACCCAGAGTAGCGCACTGAGACAGGCAAGAATATATGCATACAGCCAGTAAACAAAGTGAGTATATACTCCAGTCGGAATTGGAGCTTTAAATTAATCTGGATGGCTCCAAGTGTAGGACCGAGCTCTTTAAGGTGCTCCAAAGTGTGGGATGTGGAGATACATGATGTAGGGGGGATTTCCTGAGTCACTGTTTGTTTTCCCCCAAAGCGCAGCACCTTACAACAACTATTTATATGGAAACATCTGAAACATGCTGCCCAAACATACCAGGCCCATGGCTTTTCACGCCTGTAATCAGAATTTATTGATTTCCAACAGGCTTATGACTCCATCCTGCGAGACAAATTGTGGCACCACTTACACCAATGCCAGCGCCCCAATCACCTTCTCATTACCAAAAGATTGCATTACGATGATTAGCACTTCTAATGAATGCGGACAGACACGCTTGCGCCAGCCCAACTTGTGGTGTTAAACAAGGTTACCTCCTATCTCCACTGCTTTTCTCAATCTACCTCAATGACATCAATGGTTTTCCTGAGGGTATTAAAGGAGCACTGGCACACCCAGTTTCATGCCTCCAATCTTTACATGCTGATGGTTTGTATCTCACATCTGATTCTCTAAACAACCTTCAGACCATGCTGCATGCCACCGTCAGGACAGCCCTAAAGCTTATACCTGCAGGAAGTATTCCAGTAAGGAATACTGAAACATCAGTGGTATTTGCTTCAACTCAAGAACTGACAATTTATCACCCCTTGTCAATGAGGGCAGAGCTCTGCCCTACTCTATAATTTCAGATACCTGGGGACGATATCTGATGTTAGACAGCAATAATAATAATAATATCAAACTGCACCATGCCGCCGAAGAAGCCCTCAAGCCTTGTTTAACAGGAATGGCTCGCGTACGTTACTTTTGCACATCAACACCAGATTTCTCACCGCCTCCATGCCTACTTATGGCTTTTTAAGACATATGTCATCCCAACAGGCATGTATGCTAGTCGGATTTGGTTACTCCCTATCTTTTACAGGGAAGCAAGATGGACAACTGCAACCACTTCATCAAGGCGATCAGAAATGGCTTGGAGACTTCTGAATTCCAACTGGAACATCGTCCTCAACTTTTTTATGGCGTGTGCTACATGAGTGTGAGATAGTGCCTATCCAATTCAACTGTTTCAGAGCCACTGTGTGCCTTTACAATACTCTCGTCCATCGCAACAGGATTCTTTTACGAAAAGTTTTCCATGCTGAGGTTGATTTCCAGCAAATTTTCTTGCTGGGCTTGATACCTGTTGTTTGCTATGAATGGCTTAAATCATGCTCATGACTTACGGAAAATACATCAGCTAACCCTTTGGATTTGAGTCAGCATGTATATCAAATCTTGTCACCCAGCACATTGGAGACAGTTATCCTTTCATCAGGCCTCAACAACAAAAAAAAGTACTTTTCATCACTGGTACGCTCTCAAGAAAAAAAGAAAAGAAAGACTACGTAGGCAGAGGAAACTCTCCCTACATCAATCAAGGAAAAGGAGACACATTGGCTCAGAAGAGCCGTGAGTCCCCTCCACCACGAAGCTACAAAAAGAAGACCCTAATGGGGATCTGGAGGGTTATTGGAAGCACCCAGCTCCGAGCTGGAGTCCATAACCCGTCTGCGAGAAGTATTCTTCTTTTCAATAGCACGCCTAGTGGTAACAAGCTTGTTGGCATACATGACAGAATGGGCGTGAAGTTTGCAAGCAAGTTTATTGGCGCGTTGGTGGTCAAATCCTAGTTGTTTAAACTGGTCAAGGGTGTGCTCAGTGTAGCAGGTCCCACCAACACCCAATAGGACAGTGTGGAGAGTCACAACTTTTGCATTAATGTGTTTGCAGAGGTCTGCATGCTGCCGCTGTGCCGCCTCCAACTGCTGTCCAGGCCTCGTGTCTTCACAGTACTTGATTTCAATCAAGTGCACATGCCGCTGGTTCACATTCAGTTGGTGGGGTTGCCTCACGCGGTTGTCTGTTGTGGTCCTCAGTGTGGGTTTGTGTCTGCTGCGTAACGCATGATGGTGTGAGCAGGAGGTAGAAGGAGAAGAAGGAGTGGGTTTGGCTTGAAAGGGAGCAATTAGTATAGCATCAGGACGGCCAGAGGTGAGTATAGATCTCTTAGAAAATTTTCTTGGGAAGAGGTAAGTGGTTATAATTATGTTTGATACATGTGCATGGATTTGAAGGTTTTGCTGCACCAACCTATCACCACTCCCTATGTCCATGTTAACCAAGCCTGCCCCCAAATGGCTTTTGCTAAGAGCTTTGATGATCATTCTTCCAGCAACATTGTGGCGTTCAGTTTTCATGCTGGAGATGATATAATTTTGGCAGCCTGCAAGCATGTGGAGTGCGCTGTCTAATTGATGACAGCCTGGGAGAGGGCATAGTGAGTCAGTAGACCTTTTGAAGCGAACCGCGTGTTTTTGGTTATAGAGGGTGCCAGTGCGATATTGTAAGATGGTGCGCTTCATGGGTGTGGATATACAGGACATGTTCCTAAAGGCATTGTCAATTTTCTTATCTACATGTGGTGACAAACTCAGATAATAAGAATAGTAGCCTGTTTTGGGGTTGGCATATCCAAGTCTGTGTTTTGTATGCATATGAGACTTGAGAGCATTTTGAAGATTAAGGAGGTAGGTGATTTTAGAATTGCATGTAGGAGCTGTGGATGTGCCAGAATTGTGTTCTCTTTTTTCCTCTTTGGCTAACCAATTTATATGAGAAAAAGGATTTCCGCTGGGGCCTGCGCTAGGGATCCCGTTATCAGCCACATAATTATTGGCTTGGCTTGCTTGATATTTTGCAATAGCATCTGCACATTCGTTACCAGCAATGCCAGCATGAGATTTTACTTTGTTGAAACAAATATTGGTTTGTGAGTTGCTAATGAGGGTAGATATGTTTTTTAGGACATCCCCTTGAATATGTTGTTTGTGCTTCTCTGGGTAAATAAGTTGTTTACGTATTTGATGAAGAGGTGAGACTGTCTGAAGCAATGCGTGAATAAGAGCGCGTGATGGCAGGAGCAATTGCTGCTAATTCAGCTCGACATATGGTGTTGGTAATTCCAGCACTGTTGGGCTCGACAAAACTTCTGCTGTCAGTGAGAGGGCAGTAGACGCCTGCTCCAATTTCTTGTATGCCATTCTAGATATGACAGCTACCATGCGTGTATGCCCATCTCCTCCTGTCAGGGACTTTGAGCATGGGGTTTGGACTAGATTGGTCAGGTACAAAAAGTTCTTCCTGATTTCTTATATGTGGATAGGTTGGGTTTCTAGATGTTTGTTGTTTGTCAGAGGGGGGGCATTGGCATTTATTAAATCCAGGCATATCAGCATGCATTGTATTGAGAGTAGAATGGTTGCCTATACTGCGCAGCTTCCAGTCGACTTTTGGTACAGCCGAAGCCAGGCCTTGCAGCCAAGCTGGGTTGTGATTGTTAAGATGAATCCTTGCAGCTATGTTCCAGACTGCAATAATTTGTAGGTCCCAGGTGTGCTGAGAAAGGGGTATTTCTTGGTTGATGGAGGATTGTAGATCGTTGTAGCAAAGGTTGGTACGAGCGATGGTTCCAAATTCACAACAGAGATGTGGATAGGCAGTGATGAGTTTGGAATAGGGGTTAGTTATCATGTGTTGTTCCCATACAGGGAGGAACATGAAAGTAGCAGTGGCCTCTGTGTTGAGAATGGCTGAGTAGATAGCATGGTGCAAGGCCTGAGTCATAGCTTCCTCGGTGTAAATGGGATGGCAGACAGAAAAACCGGAATATCTGGATGAGAAGGAGTTATGATGGGCACCAAAGAGAGTGTCTCGGGGATCAGTGCTCCAGTAGTGTTGGTACTGTGGGTTGTGGTCCAGCGGGGAGGCCATTTTTTTTTTAGTTACCAGGGCCCATTCTTTAAGGGCAGTGTGATGTGGGTTGGCAGGGCCCGCGAAAAGGAGTCTTTAATCTTTTTGCTAGCGTACTTGTTTTCTAGCATAGTCTTGCAAGCAAGGAGCCCCTGCAGCTCAGATGCAAAGCTAGTAGCAGCAGGTGTTATGGCTTCATGCAAGCCTGCAAGCTTGGCCCTATAGAAAGCCTTGTAAAGGATTTGAAATCGGCTAGGGGTTATCATCCCAACACATTTACCTTGTGTGTTGTAAATGCATGCCATGTATGCTTTGTAAATTTCTGGGAGGAGAAGGGGAGGTCGAGCACGAGGGTGGGGGCTGTGTGATTCAGTGCCTAGTGATTTTTGATTAGGATTTTGTTTTACTTTGTACTTGAGAAGGTCAATTTCATGCAGCCAAAATTCACTGCAACCAGTGGATTCAATGTCTACTTGTGGGTTGGTGGGGTTTATGTCTAAGGTAATTTTATTGCGTAGTTCTGTGTCTAGTTTCTGCCTCCAAGTGTTAATATCACGAGGGCATCCAAGTGACCTTTGTGAGCCTCACAGCTGAGCTCTTCTCTAGATTGACATTCTCTGTCGATTTTCTGTGCATTGTTAAGGCCTGCGCAGGCAGGACAAGCCCAAGTGTTAGCTGCATCTACCTCTTCAAGTTGTCTTTGCCCATCAGTATAGCAACCAAGTTCTTTCATGCATTTCCAGTGGTACGTTCGTTGGCAAGCATCACAGATAAACATATCAAGGTAAGGAGGTTCAGAGTTAATAGGTTCATAGCCACCATGGTAATTGCATATTTGGCAGCAAGCACACTCAATATCAGTGCGAGCAGCAATTGAGGTAGTCGCAGGCTGAAGGCCAGCTTTCTTGAAGAAAGGTAGGGCCCACTTCTCACTAACCATTGGGGCAAAATGGGTGTGGTATTGCACCTGGTGGTGGATGAGGCTTCTCCTTCCGTCTTTTTTATTAACCGTGCAATTTCTCCAACCATCTATATGAGATATGTCAAAATCATGATTTTATATAGCATTGATAGCATGGCTAGCTGGTTTTGCTTTTGTAAGCTTGTGGACTGAGGTTTTCTTATAATTCCAGACCTCAGAGGCTTGGCATAGTGAGCTGAGGGGATTGATGACAGGAGGGGTTAGCTCTGTCTCTATGTGAAGAAACATTTTCTTTTTGTTTTTGTGGTTATAAATTTGTGTATCTAGGCTGTGTGGAGTGTTTGGACAGGAAGGAGGGCTGCGGATTTCGCCTGTATGGCCAGTATCTGTTGTGCATGGGGAGTTGGGCTGTGATGGGATGTAGTTAACAATGCTTTGACTGGCATTAGCTCCTGGATTATTCTGGCTAAAAGGTCAAGACATGGGCGTGGAGGTATGTTTTAATGTTGAGCGTGTGCGCTTGCTGGGTGGCCCTTCCGTAGGTGAATCTTGTTGAGTGGGCGTCAAAACATTAGAGCTATCAGTGTTTTGTGTCGAGGTATGAATTATTTGTGTAGGAGTGATGATCAGAAAAGAAAAGGAAAAACTACATAGGCAGAGGAAACTCTCCCTACATCAATTAAGGAAAAGGAGACACATTGGCTCAAAAGAGCCGTGAGTCCCCTCCACCACAAGGAGTGATGCTCAGCCTACACTTGGAGCGAGTTCTTTTATTAGGTGGCTCTTCTGTGGGTTTTGTCTCTTTGGCGGTCATTACTTCCTGAGTAATAGGACAAACTTATTGTGTCTCAGACATTCTTGGTTGAGAGGATCTCAACCAAGAATGCATTAAGTTTAGAGTATGTCACATACTCCCCTTCATCCTACCCAAATATCTACTACCTGAACTTACCTACACATGTTGTACACAGTGGCCCGATTTTCTCTTTGTGTCCACACTCTCAGAATTAAGCAAGCTGGAATGATGCCATATCTCTTGATCTTTGTGGTGCCCAAGGTGATGTGCAGGATGGACAGCATGTTATTCTCAAAATTCTGCTTTCTTGGGCTAAGGTACGCTTCCTTTCTAGAGAACAAGGCCCTCTCCTCCCTCTCTCCCCTCCCTCTCCTCAGATGGCTCCTTACCTGCCTGCCATTCACCATGTACAGTCTTTTGGTAAATTTTCCTTCATGAATCAGGACATCAACAAGCTTAATCCCTTTTTACATGAACTTCTTCTTTTCTATGAACAGACTAGCAGTCAGTCGTTTTCACTGGGGGACTTCTTTTCCTGTAAGCTGTAATAAACTTTTCTGGAGCTAGCTTAAGGATGTCTTTCCTTTCTTGCAGAAGCCCACTGTTGAAAATTCCTGCATTGCCTGAAAGAAACGAAAAACTAGGTAGGGAGATGAAGTTCTCCCCAAGAAAATTTTTAAAGAGATCTAGACTCACCTCCAGCCGTCCTGATGCTATATTGATTACTCCCTATAAAGCCAAACCCACTTCTTCTCCTTCTACCTTCTGCTCACACCATCATGCATCACGCAGCAGATACAACTCCACACTGAGGGCCACAACAGCCAACCGCGTGAGGCAACCCCACCAACTGAATGTAAACCAGCGGCATGTGCACTTGATTGAAATTAAGTACTGTGAAGACACGAGGCCTGGACAGCAGTTGGAGGCGGCACAGCGGCAGCATGCAGACCTCTGCAAACGCATTAATGCAAAAGTTGTGACTCTCCACACTGTCCTATTGGGTGTTGGTGGGACCTGCTACACTGAGCACACCCTTAACCAGTTTAAACAACTAGGATTTGACCACCAACGCGCCAATAAACTTGCTCGCAAACTTCATGCCCATTCTGTCATGTATGCCAACAGGCTTGTTACCAATAGGCATGCTATTGAAAACAAGAATACTTCTTGCAGCCAGGTTATGGAGTTGGGTGCTTCCAATAACCCTCCAGATCCCCATTAGGATATTCTTTTTGTAGTCTTCGTGGTAGAGGGGACTCACGGCTCTTTTGAGCCAATGTGTCTCCTTTTCCTTAATTGATGTAGGGAGAGTTTCCTCTGCCTACGTAGTTTTTCTTTTTCTGTTTTTTTTCTTGAAGTTCTCCCTGTATCAATGAAGGAAAAGGAGACGCATTGGCTCAGAAGAGCCATGAGTCCCCTCCACCACCAAGATGAAAAACAAAAGTATTAATGAGGATCTGGAGGGAAGCATCCGGCCCCAAAACATGGTTGTGAGAAGTGTTACAGCTTTCAAAAGCACGCCTTGTGGTAACAAGCTTGTAGGCATACTAAAAAAGTAAAAAAAGTAAAAAGTCTACGCTGGACAGCAACCAGCGTGCATTAAGGAAAGTCCCAACAGTCAGCGCTGAAATTGACAGCGAGTCCCACCAACTAAAAGCATTGCTAGAAGCAACCAAGCTAATGTGGGTCCGGCGGCTTGTCAGCCATTCGTCCAGGTGTGCGCCTGGCTCTCCTGCAAGCAGCCCGTTCCACAACCCCCTCCCCTGATCCCCCATTGCTCAATTTGCTGAAATGGATGGCATGTTTGGTGTTGTCAATTTTTGTTAAGGTTTAGGCAGCATGAAGGTGAAGTTTGGTTGCACTCTTGTGGGCCTTTTCTTTGGTTAAGCCAAGGTTGCAGAGGGAATCAATTGTGTGAGGAATTGTGGATAGTTCCAGCAACTTGCTTGGAGTTGAACTCCAATCAGGATAATGTGTAAAGTGACTCTATTATTGCGGTGTGAACCTCAAAGGTTTTTTTGTGAGCAAGTTCTCAATAGTGTTTTCGTGTTGGTTTTGTGCAGTCAGGAGAGCTTGTTCAGGTTTGGTGTCTGAGCAGAATTTGAGCTCAACGAGGTGAATGCCTTTGTCTCTGGGGTTGATATCCTTTGGGTGGTGGGTGGAAGTCTCTGCCTTCAAGGGGTAGGACTATAATGCCATCAGGGCGACTGAGTTGTGTATTTGGTGGCCGTCCAGATGGGAAAACCCAATGTAAGATGTTTCTTTGGACATCATCAGGAATTTCCATATCCAGGGAGCGCAACCTTTCTGTATTGCATGCATCCATAGTAAAATTGTAAGGTCCAAAATGTCCTTTGCATATAGGCATACTTTACAGAATGGGCATAAAATTTGTGAGCAAGTTTCATGGCACATTGATGGTCAAGTCCCAGTTGTTTGAACTGGCTAAGGGTGTGCTCAGTGTAACAGGTCCCACCAACGCCCAGGAGAACGTTATGAAGACTTGCAGATTTCGCACTAAGTTTGCAGGGGCCTGCATGCCGCCACTGTGCTGCCTCCAACTGTTGTCCAGGCCTCGTGTCTTCACAGCACTTTTATTCAATTAAGTGCACATGTCGCTGGTTAGCATTCAGTTGATGAGGCTGTTCTGTCCTCTGTTTCTGTCCTTGAGACCCTTTGGCATGCGAGACTAACAGGAAGGGACATCAGATGTACATGAAGATGGCACTCGCAAGTTCTCTGCTCTCGAGGGCTGTTTCAGGGCGTTTTTGCTTCATTGTTACGCCGCACACTGAAGCCCGGACATTGTCAGATCTGACGCTGCCTTTCCTAGAGAAGACTCTGGAGGGTACTAAGCCCAGGCAAAGCCTCAGGAGAGCCTGCAACTACGCCTCAGAAAGGAGAAGAAGAAGCACAAAGAACCTTCTATTCAAGGTACGTTCATATACAATTTCTGGCTAGCATTGGCACTTGAATAGGTATTGAGCGGCCAGAAAGATGTCAAAAGGCACTAAAGCCGTGGGGCATTAAGTGAGATTGAGCTGCACAACGCTCGTGGGAATGGACTTGCTTGGAATTAAATATTGTGCGGTTTACCATTGGAAACTACATATCATTGGTCTGTCCAGACTGCTATGATGCTATGATTGTTTCCAGTCTGCGCTTCGGGGCTTACATGCTTTGTGTGCTCTCCTTGGTGCAGAACTCACAATGTCCTCATTTGCCTCTGTATCCCATCATTAACGACACCCATGCACTCATCACAGTATGTTTCTTCTCCTCTTGTCTCACATATGATCTTTTTCATTTTCCCTCCTTGAGCTGGACTCGGCAATTCTCTTATTTGAATTCCTTGGTGTGCTGCATCTGAATTACCTGCCACACATCATTATGGCTCTTTCACAACTTCTTACTCCTTATTCACAAAATTCTCTGAACATCATGTGGGAGGCGTATTTTCTGGAATCTGACAACCTTTTGCTTCAGCTAAACAGGAAATGCCGAGTGCTTGAAGGTTTGGAGGAAGGCGGATACCCTCAGTCCCCAAGAGGTGAACAGGAAAGCAGTGACTTACCATCGTTGGTGCGGAAAACCATTGAATCAAACGGCACCTACTCCCGTTTGTATCCCATCAAATTTATTTCAGGATTTGGGTCATGAGGACTGTGAGAAGGTTTAGACTTTGTGCCCACTGCTTGAAGGTTAAATCCTGTAAATGGCTGGGTGGTTCAAATATACGTAACAAGTGCGAGTGTGCTGAAGTCCAAGATGGGAGGTCCCGGATCAAATCCTTGTGGCCGGGGTGGAGAAAAAGATGCCCTCTATAGGTACTTCCTAGTAGGAGTCATTGGGAGGCTCTTTCCTTAATGCATGCGGCAAGCGTAGATCTTTCTTTCTTTCTTTCCAAGACGAGAAACATGCTCTCTTTTATTGCAAATGCCTTGAAGTGTGTGAGTTGCGCAAAAGGTACATACAAAGTTCGTTCTATTTACCTTATCAAGCCTTAACATACTCTTGCCTGGCTTCAAACACTGACTTAATTCCTTTCTTGTTGAGCTTTCTCGCTACAACTGCCAGTGATGTTGAGGTCAAAGCTTTCCTAAAGCAAGACTTAAGGAATTTCAAAATTCTTGACGGAGTTGGTTTCCATTTTTTATGCTGGTTTAGAGTGTTTCACCAGCAGCTGATCAGCCAGGGTCTCGGGCTGTAGGCCTACCCCTTGTAACCCTTGCTTCAGCTAAGCTGCCCTTGTAGGCAGGTACAGCTATGTAACCCTATCCTAATTCACAAAATGCATACTCCTTATACAGAAAAGAAAAGAAGAACTACGTAGGCAGAGGAAACTCTTCCTCCATCAATTAAGGAAAAGGAGGCACATTCAATGATAGGCTCAGAAAATATGCGACATTTCCCTTCTCAAATGCTTCTTTTACAACTTTCTTAAATGCTCTTCACCTACGCATGAAGCAGTTTCTTTCAGAGATGCCTTTTTTTCAAACTCCTTCGTTATGCTTCAGCCTAGCAGTCATATGTTTTGGCTGATGGCTTCTCTCTTGCAAATCCTGGATACTTGGGGGCATATTAAGGTTACCACCTTCATGCTTCAGCTAAGCTGCCCTTGTTGCACAGGGTTCCTAGGCCTGGAATCTCTCGGTGTGTCCTGATCCTGTTCTGGTGACAGACACGGAGCTAGACATGCTGCTTTCCTGGTAACGCTGTCTGTGCCTCCTGGTTGAACATGGAGTTAAACAAGTTGCTTGCTTGGCAACGGTCACAACGCTACACTGCTGTCCATACATGGTGTAATTGCCTCCTGTGCTTTTTTGTACTGTCCTTCCGAAGTCTGAGTCAGCAGACATATTAGTACACTATAGGTTAATTTGAAGACATTTGCATCTTGTTGCTATTATGCTATGCATGCATTTCCTCTGCCAACCTTTATGGCTGAAGGTTTAATCCCCTTTGTGATGCCTTTCTATGAGAGCAAGGTCAGCCTCCAGCCGGCCAGATGCTATATTGATTACACCCTACAATGCCAAACACACTTTTAACAATGTTTCTCCTTCTTGCTCACACCATGCTGTACGCAACAGGCACAGCACCACACAGAGGACAAGCACTACTAGCCGTGTGAGACAACCTCATCAATTAAATGCTTGCCACCACCATGTGCACTTGATTGAAATCAAATATTGTGAGGACACAAGGCCTCAGCATCAGTTGGACGCGGCACTACAGCAGCATGCAAACCTCTGCAAACATATTTGTGCTAAAGCTGTTTCTATCCATCCTATCCTCCTAGGCGTCGGGGGAACGTGTTATATTGAGCAAAAAGGAGGAAAAAATTAATACTCAATTCGGACTGATCAACATGGCTGCAGATGAATGCCTAAAATTGCTGGAAACACGATTCCGTGAGCTGAGCAAGGTGTTGTCGGAGGAGCTGAAGGTGTTGGTGAAGGATGTTGAGGCCCGGATGGAAGAGCGATTCCGCACAAAGTCCAGGAAGGACGACGAGGAAATACAAAGGCTTTTTAACGATCTTTCTGGTCGCGAGCAAACACGCGTTAATCAGGAACTGGCCAAAGCCCTACGCGGTTACGAGGTTAACCGCGTAACAGCAGATGTTGCTCTTGACACTGACCCCTTCTCCTCTCCCTGCGACAAGCACAACGCGTTCGAAGTTATTGCAGGGATTTCTCTTGCGAATTTTCAAGCACAACGTGCGCAGGACCAGTTTGAAAGGGTCCAACTTTACTCTGTTCGACATCTCCGCTCCAAGAGCACGGCTGCTTTACCTTGCGCTCCTTCTCCTTTCGACGTGTCACGTTTTTTGTGCTGCGAGCCGTCAAGCATTGAGTATGTTGAGCAGCTGCGGGTCAATGGCTTGGGCAAGCCACGCATGTCGGTGTACTTCACCAGCGGAGAGGCAGCAGCAGCAGCATATCACTCCTTCCGCGCCAGCCCCAACAGCACACATGCCGTCCTTGAACACAAGCGCACCCACCTCCAGAACACCCTGGTCGACTTGGCCATCCGGCTGCAGAAGGTGGCCAGGGACACCGGCCTCACAGACGCCTCCTTCCAGGCGAGGGGTGACAAAATCATGTTCAAGGAGAGGCCGACAGCAGCAGCATTAGAGTACCCTTTCGTCCGTCACCTCTGGGCAGGACGCCCCCCGGCTCGAGGCCAACCCTTCAACTCGGTCAACGCCGCAACAGTTACCAAGCACCTCCGCCCACTCCTCGCCCCTCGCACTCCCCAGCAGCAGCAGCAGCAGCAGCAGTCACAAGCCCGCACAATCCCCTCTACATCCCAGAACACACGCCCTCCCGCCCAGAAGCAAACACCCCAAGCAACTCACCCTCCCCGTCAGCAGCAGCAGCAGCAGCAGCAGCAACAACAGACTCCCCCTCCTAGGAACCAGGCCCCTCTCCCCAACCAGCAGCAGCCCGCTCCTCCTCCAGCATCAACAGCAGACCGAGACAGACGAGCTCGAGCGCGTCAGGTAGCGCAGGCAATGATAGCACCCCTCCAGCAGCAAAAGCCCCAAACAGCACACCCCCGCACTCAGCAGCAACAGCAAAACACTCCCCCTTCTGTGCGCCCAACCTCCTTCCAACAGCAGCAGCAGCAGCAGCGAAGCACTCTCCCCCATACGCGCCAAACACCCTTTCCCCAGCAGCAGCAGCAGCAGCAACCCCCACCGCCCCCACGCACCACTCCTAAGCACGTGCGCAGCCAGTATACCCCCCACAAGCGCCAGGCAGTCTCACCTGGTACAGCAAACGCCACCTCACCTACACGCAGCATGCCCCCTCCACCCCCACGCAACATGCCCCCCCCCTCCACAGCGTCAGCTACGCGCCAGGATTTTCCCAGCCCAGCAAACCCCCTCAGCTCCCTCCCCCGCAGTGCTGCAAGCCCTTGCCCAAGCTGCTCAACAACCTCATGCTTGCTACGGTTCCAGTGCTCAAACTGACAGACATATTGGCCAAATTGCAAACCAATAGGGCTTGAGCAGCCATGCTGACAAATGCAAGCGGATTAAATGTTCTGTTTTAAACTGTGACGGAATACCAAAAACTACTTACTCTGACAAACTGGATCAACTGGTTACTCATGTGAGGGAGAACCACATTACTGTGCTGCTGGAAACGCGAGTGAGTGACCTTACACCCTTGAGTTCTCATCTCTACACGCACAACAAATGCTTTCACAATACAGTGGATTTTGAAGGGCAAAAAGGGCAGGGAGTTGCAATTTATATTCACAACAGTCTACATGACCTTGTCCGTATCTGGAAGGTTTCCGATTCTATCCAAGCTGTTTGGGTACAAATCTGTGGCTCTGTTTTTGGGGTGGAAGGAAAAGTGATTTTGGGAGCAATCTACATCAACCCCCAATCTGGCACTCGGAGCGAATTCATTATTCGGCAGATGTTCTCTGACTTGCAATTAGAGGTTTCTGAGGCCCAAGCCAACTGCTCTCACTTGTTTTTGATGGGGGATTTTAATGCGCACCTTGACCACCAGCCAGACCCTTTTATTGAGCCTTTTTCTTACTTGCTAGAATCATTCCCGCAGCTCAAAGAGACCCGCGCATGCCAGTGTCACAAGTCTCGCCAAAATATAGCAGGAGAGTGTTTGTTGGACATTGCTGTCTTCACGCCACTGATACTTACTACTGGACGAGGTAGAGGAGATGTAGGTCAACCCACTTTCTTTGGCTACAACGCTGCTGCCACTCCAAACGCAACACGGACAGAACACATGGCTATGTCTCCTGACCTATACTCATGCTGCCATGAAATAGAGGTTATATCAAACATTGACCTCATGGATCACAGACCTCTGACGTGCCAGTTCGTTGTGAATGGATTACCACACCTTGACGTGCGCCTTCTCACACATACAATGAAGCAGAGAGATAATGAACTGAGGCTCATCTGGAAAGAGGATTTCTTAAAGAAATACGTGGCCAACCTGATGGAAAATGAGCGTGTCCCTCAGATGTTCAATGAAGCCATACAAGGTGGCAATCCTGATTCTGCTTACAACTGCTTTATTTCCTTTATCCAACATGCTGCTGAAATGGCTGACATGGTCGCAAAACACAAACCACAAAGAGCACGACTGGGCCTTCCCATGGCACCTTGGTTTGATGGAACATGCAGAGCTTACAAAGCAGAAATACGACGTCATATTAAATACAGGTTACCTGCTGCAGACCTCAAACGTGCTTACAAATCATACTGCAGAACGAGACAGAGAGCTCACCAGAAACAAAAGGCTCAGGAAATAGTTGACCTCATTGATTCACGCAGTGTAGACGCTTACAAAGTGATGAGAGCTTACAAACACAAGCACACAACCCCTATTCCTGCAGACATTTGGACTAAACATCTCCAGCAACACTTTGTTCAAACACAAGAGGATGGTTATACCAGAGACAGCACTCGATCCAGGTTACCCCACAAACACCAAACACTGAGTGACCAGCTTCGATCTAGACTAGCCACGCCATCTGAAATTGCAACACCCCCAGGACCTGGCGGAAGATACAGACAGAGGTCAAACAGGTCAAACACTGCTGAGTCTCCAATACAACCCAGTCTCAATTCTTACAACGTTCCAGATGCAGCAACTTTGACTTCCTACGTGCAGAGAAATATTTCTCGCATGAATGCTGACTCCAGCCCGGGCTTCGATCCATTTTCAACCCCTTTTATCAAACATGCAGAAAGGGAATACACAAATGACCGAGGGAAACGTCAGACAGAGAATGTTTTACTCCCTTTTTTGACAGATTTGTTCCGCTTGCTTTTGTCAGCTGGTGTGCTACCACAAGCTTGGAAAAAAACAAAAATTACCCCTCTTTATAAAAGAGATGCACTGAGCGATCCAAAAAATTACAGAATGCTTGCCATCAATGGCTGTGTATACAGGCTTTATGCCAATGTTGTGCGTGATCTTTTGACAGAGTGGGCCCTTACTGAAGGCCAAATTCCTGACACACAATTTGGTTTCTGCCCAACAAGAAACACCAATCAACCCCTCTTTGTTTTGCGACATGCCCTTTCAACAGCCAAGTTAACAAAGAAAAAACTTTTCACAGTATTTCTGGACCTCCAAGCTGCCTATGACAATGTCCAGAGGAAGCGAATGTGGGAACACTTGCAGAGAATGAACACACCTGGATACTTATTACAAGCCATCATGGCCATGTACCAAGGGGGGGTATACGTTCTTGTTGATGGAGACAAAAAGTCAGGTGAAGTGGCCCCAAACAAGGGGTTGAAACAAGGGTGCCCACTGAGCCCTCTTTTATACACCCTCTATACCAATGACATGGACCGTTTTTTAGATTCTGGACGAGGGGCTGTTACAGCCACAGAAACAACCAAGGTGCCCCATTGTGATTATGCAGATGACACGATGGTTCTTGCAAACTCTGCAGAAAACCTGCAATTCCAGCTTAATAGGTTCCATGAGTATGCGCGCCACAAAGAGCTGACACTCAATACAAACAAGACCAAGGTCATGGTTTTTTTCAGCGCAGATTCTACGCAACTGCCTACTTTTGAGTACAATGGCACAGCCCTTGAGGTTGTTACAGAATTTAAATACCTTGGAGTTCTACTGAGACGTGATGGCAAAATGAATGCTGCTACAAGCCAAATGGCACGTAACTTTATGGGAGGCATTGCCAGAGTACAAAAGGCTGGCGCTGAACTTGGTATCTTGAATAGGAAACATGCCATGCTTTGGCTCTTTCAAGTCTTTGCACTCACAGCAGGTTTATACGGATGCCAAATATGGGCTACAGACAAACTTTCTTTCGAGTCATCAGCGAAAACTAAAGCACATGTCTATCATACAGGCTTCCTCAAGTCTCTTTTGGGTGTTAAGAGAGCAACTGAAACGCACTGCTTACTTCGAGAGACGGGACAGATGCCCCTTTATTTTTACTGGTTCAGGTGTATCATGAGATTCTGGAACTCTCTTCTCAGTACAAGCAATGCCCTTTTGAGCCAAGTTGCGCAAGCAGACCTACGACTTGCTGATAAAAAGGGCAGTTGGACTCACCAGGTTCTGACAGCCTTGAATGACGTGCCTCATGCTCAACAGTTTGCTGCTGCTATACGCACCAGAGCCAAGGTTAACATGAACGACTTGGAGGGTGTTCTTCGTGAGCATATTATCCATGATTGGAGGAGTCTGGACAGTCTGACTCCACAAGAGGCCCATGCTTCCAGTAGAATCATGAGGACGTACCACACACACTTTGGCATTCCATTGGGCTCTATACCAGGCTGGTGGGATGAAAAGAAGAGAAACAAAAAGCCATTGCTACCTCTCTACCTACGACAAGATATTCCTCAAAAATTATTTCGCAGTATTTCATGCTTACGCCTTTCCGGTCACAACCTTCGAGTAGAAACCCAACGGCATCATGGAAATAGGTGCCCATACGAGCTTAGAATTTGCAATAAATGTGACTGGCACACTGTACAAGACGAAGAGCATGTTATCCTGGATTGCCCATCCCAGGATTTAACAGAACTGCGCACTCAGTTCCAGCATCTGTTTAGCTCTGCACCCCCAAGCAGTGCATCACGCCTTAGAGACTTCATGAATCAGGCTGATGTCCTAGGATTAGCCAAGTTTGTGTCTGCTTGCCTGAAATGCTGTGACTGAGCTTCTAGCTCATTTTGCTTTTAGTTTGGACTGGTTTGGTTGCAGGCACGTTTTGCTTCAGCTAAGCTGCCCCCGCAGGCAGGTACAGCTATGTAACCCTTCCCTTCCCTTCCCTTATATTGAGCATAAACCAATTTAAAAAACTAGGTCTGGACCATCAACGTGCCATCAAGCTTGCTAAAACACTTCATGCCCATTCTGTTCAATATGCCCACAAACTTGTTGCCACTAGACGCGCTATCCAAAACAAGAGTACTTCTAATAGCCAGGTTCTAGAGCCAAGTGCTTCTAAAAACCCTCCAGGTCCCCATTAACTGTTTCTGTTTCAATTCTTGCGGCGGAGGGGACTCATGGCTCTTTATGAGCCAATGTATCTCCTTTTCCTTAATTGATGTAGGGAGAGTTTCTCTGCCTACGTAGTCTTTCTTTTCTATTCTTGTGATGTAATGTAAGCTGCCCTTGTTGGCAGGTACAGCCTTGTAACCCT